>BRDA01008204.1:0-39239 GCA_036984385.1 Crenuchus spilurus | reverse complement strand
CCTGTTCATGTCCCAGCAGTCACTCCGACTTGTGCTGATGCTTTCAAAACGTTTCCTTAACTCAGAGACTGCAGAGAAAAAGGGTAATTGGACATGTTAAGGTTCATGTGTCTAAATGAAAACATGGCACAAAATTGAAATGCTAGGTATTCCTGGATGGGGTGTTGGGAAAAACCACATAAAATAATTCAGAACAGAACAGGGAGTGTTTTACCAGCACGTAAGTGGCATGATTCCATAACTGTACTGATGGCACAATAAAATAGATTTTCTTTATTACTCTTAATTTTAAATACAGTATGTTTTTAAAATACGAGATCTACTATATATTTGGACAGTCCTGGTTGGCTGATTTTGAGTAAAAATTAACATAAGACATGTCTGCAAACTCTGATGAACAGATTTATTTGATCAATTTAACAAAATGTGGACACGTGAAACAGCTCACATTTAATCTTTTGGCATATATTTGCAGAAAATGCTACGTATATACATTCTCTGTAGAACAAGGGTCAATATAATTTCACAAATCAACAGATGTCATTTAAGCAGGGGTGTACAAACTTTTTCATGTGCTTACTGCAAAACGTTCTGCCATTTTTCACATAACAGATAATTCACCCACTGTTACACAAACATTCACAGCATCATCCTGAATCCAGGAGCTCTCGAGCCACACTAAGATTTTCCTGGCCTTCACAGAGTGCAACAGCTGCTGGAATGAAGCTACAGCTATGAGCCAAAACGCTCCTAAAGAGTACCTCTAAATACGTGCACAAAAAACTCTCACATCCAAGGCTGCTTAACAGAAAAATAGTTAAATATTCATGTTTAATAAAATTCTGAAGGTTCACACTGCTCCAACAGTCAAAACAAGCAGTTCAATGGTACCTTGCTTTTAAAATGGTAATTATAAATGAATACTGAAGTCATCCAGACTATGAAGAAACAAATAAGGAAGCATGTATTAAACTTAAGTGTTGAACCAAAATATGTTTTAGATTCTTCAAAGTAGACACACAACTGATGTCTCAAACACATTAAGAGGCAAGAAATGCAAGTCATGAACTCTTGACAAGGCACAGCTGTTAACTGAAAGCCATTCCAGGTGACTACCTCATAAAGCTGACTGAGAAAATGCCAAGAAAGCTGGCATCTAAGCAAGAGGTGCCTACTGTGAAGAATGTAAAATATAAACATATTCTGGTTTGTTTAACACTGTTTTGTTTATTAAATAATTACAGATGTGTTTCTTCAATTTGGATGACTTTAGTATTAATCTACAATGCAGATCTTTTTTTTTTTTTTTCCTTGGTTTTTGCCAATTTTTATCCCCTTCCCAATGTAGTGGTAGCACTGGAGAGCCTAACGCGCTCGGAGGAAGGCACAAAGGGTCCCCAGCTCCGATTGGACCAATCAGTAGACGCCTGAGACAGCGGACATTGCAATGTAAAAGTGATAGAGTGCCATCTACCCGCCCAGAGAGACCACTGCCAATTTTTGCTCTCTTGGGCCCCGGCTGTTGATGGAAAACAGCATGACCGGGATTCAAACTCGCGATCCTCAGGTCATAATGGTAGCGTCTCGAGGCCCCAGAACATTTTAAAATAATAAACCACTGAAAGTCCAAATTTTTGACTGGTACTGTATAAACCCAATAATAAAACCTCTAAGCCAATTCAATTCAATTCCCAATCAATCACAATCCCAATACTGACTGCAGAGTGACAACCAGTAACACTACAAAGCAACAAACAAATCAGCACAGGTTCTGGGCAATTTTAAACAAGTGCACATTTTTAAAGCCTCTTACCAGATGGATGTTGCTTCTGTGATAGAACAAGTAAATCAAGTTGTCCCATTTGTAAACCAAGTGTTTAAACATTTAAGACATAAGAAGCATCTTGGACTTTCTTTTATACTACAGAAGTACTTCTGAGGCCGACAGGGCAGGAACAGTGACTGGCCTAAGAACAGGTGGCCCTCAAACAGCCAAAAATAGTCCATCCTCCCATGCACAACCCAACCCCCAAACCCTAACACCACAGACGGTAACAAACCCTCTCCAAGAACTACTCAATGGAGATATGCAGTACTGTTTGTATCTATTGGTCTTAATGAAAATGGGATAAAATTAAAGCAGATCTAATGTCTGATGAGTCTAATATAACTCTTGAATGGACATGTTACATAGTTCCTCAGGCTCTACTGGCAGCAAACTAAGCTCAAATGGATGTAATTGAATAAGATAAACGAGTAACTTTGGAGTTTAAGTGCTTTTGAAAGGACAGGATCATTTAAACTCACCTTTGGGTAGAGTGACCAGGGGACTGACATCAACAGTCCTGCTGAGCTCGTCTTTATCCTCAAACGAGAACTGTTTCTGGAAACTGACAGACAGAAAACTGGCTAGAACACATGGAAGAGGGGTAACAGTTTAAGCTCACTTAAGCCATACCTAATAACTGACATTCAGACCAGTGAAATATTCAAACTATTTGGAACCCAACAACACTGATGAAAAGGGAAAGAAAGTCAACGTTTTAGATTTATTGCAGTAAAAAAATGCCATCACAACCACATGTTAGCAGCAGAGGTGGAATTCGGTTTTAAAAGTGGGAAATTCTATAGCACAACTAACAAGAACTTACTGAGCTTACTTCCCAGCGCTGGCATCGGTTCACTGTAAATACCAAGCTGACAAAAAAACTATTCATCTCGCTGCAAATGGAGCTATTGGCATACTCTGCTGTAGAGGATTCCAAAATCAAAAATATGAAAACTATGAGAAAGGAATATTTTGAGAGCAAACACTACAACTGCGAATGTGAAAACAGATTATTGTACAACACTGAATTTGTGAAGAGAGGGAACAAGAGGACATGTAATCTGCAATTTCATTATTAGGAGTGGAAGAGTCATTTGTTCTTTACAGCCAAAATTGGCCATATTTGTATTACATTTTCATATTTACAAAATTAACACTTGACACACAAGCACATTTCCAATAGTTTAAATGTGAAAAATGTGATCTAACGTTTTTTTCTACATGGAAAATTAACACTGAAGTCATCCAGACTATGAAGGAACACAAAGAATAATGTAGTAAATTAAAAAAAAAAAAGAGAAACCAAAATATGTTTTAGATTTCAGACTTTTCAAAGTAAACACAACTGATGTCTCAAACACATTAAGAGGCAAGAAATGCAAGTCATGAACTCTTGACAAGACACAGCTGTTAACTGAAAGCCATTCCAGGTGACTACCTCATAAAGCTGACTGAGAAAATGCCCAGAAAGCTGCATCTAAGCAAGAGGTGCCTACTGTGAAGAATTTGTTTATTAAATAATTACAGATGTATTTATTCATAGTCTGGATGACTTTAGTATTAATCTACAATGCAGGACATTTTTAAATAATGATGTCCAGAATGTGTACAAACATTTGACTGGTACTGTATATCAAAAAGTAAAGAACTGGATATTTAACACAAGGGCAGTGCATTTACAACGACACAATACACTGTGATACTGTAAGGTTATACATTGCAATTCTCTTAAAGATAAATTGAGAAAACTGTCTGCAGTTATGCTTTTTGTTTATCCTGGAGAGGAAGAGTCTAATGGCTGAAGATGTACTACAACAAACGATCTACTGATCAGAGGGTTAAACATAAAAATTAGACAACTTTTATTGTACAGCCCATAGTTTAAGTTTTATTTTTACTGTTTTGTAATAATTAATTAATTAAAGAGCAAAAGTTCATTAAAGTTCACCGATGTTTACATGTTTTATTAATCGTGACGTAATTTGGTTAGGAGCACAAAGTTTTGCATACAACAGTATCTCAGCCCAGACATAAGACTCTGTACAGAACGAGACGGGTCTATAGTGATGACAGATAAATCGGTAACCGTCATCTGTCCGAGTGAGTGATTTCCTCAGTCGAGTAATGAATCAGAAGAATCCCGAGTGTGTTTATGATGTGACTGATCTGGGCCATCATGCTGAAACATTCTGCCAAGTGGTAACACCCTTTTATTACTTTGTAATTAGTTTGCCATCACAGAGCTGCCAAATGCATTACTTTGGATTGACGCAAGGGAATCTAGTTGCACAGACAATACCTCATTTTTCCATTAATGAATGTCATTTGGAATAATCCTGAAATGAAAAACAGCCCAAATGACAACAACAGGGACAAAATGACATTTTTTCGCCGATATGTTCACTCACAGATGTTGTCCTATACAAGAGCAGCACTTTGATTTTCTCTAAAGTTACTTGACTGTATGGTATTGGACAGGGTGTCCTTGGTTAAATCGTAACATTTAATACAAACAAAAGTGCATTAGGGGCTATTTAGGTGACTACTGAATTTAGAATTGTTAGTACAGTCTACGTTCTAACCCTCACCTATGGTCATGAGCTTTGGGTAGTGACCACGGAGAAAAGGTTCCTGAAATGAACTTCGTAGGGTGTCCGAACTCTTCACCCTTTCTCTAAGGGAGAGTTCAGACATCCCGGAAAGATTCGGAATAGAGCCGCTGCTTCTCAGTATCGAGAGGAGCCAGTTGAGGTGGTTCAGGCACCTGGTTAGGATGCGTCCTAGGTGCCTCCCTGATGAGGAGTTCTGGGCATGTCCAGCTGGGGGAAGACCCCGTGAAAGACCCAGGACACACTGGAGAGATTATACATCTCAGCTGGCCTGGGAACGCCTTGGAATCCTCTCATGTGAGCTAGAAGCAGAGAGGGGGACGCCTGGTCTACTTTACTTGGGTTGTTACCCCGACGACCCGGATACGGATAAACAGATGATGAACTGACGGATGGATAGACACATTAGGCTCAAAGCTCCACTGCTAAACTAATGAAGCACAATTTGGACTCCAACAATGTAAAAATGATTTTTGGTGAATCACTCCTTTAAAGTCATGTAACATAAGACAACAAAGTGTACTTAAAACCAAATGATTTTCTAAATGAAGCAAAAAATGTCTTGGGCTCAGCTGATGACTGACAAATCCAAGCTAACACCTTCAGATGAACACAAGCTGAACATCTTTTGCATAAATATTTAGGAATCTGGACAGATTAGAAGGGATCTCAGTAAAGTGGGATTAGACATTTCCCATCTGCTTCCTCATTTCAGGAAACATCAATTACAAGTGGATGAAAACAGAAATGTGTAAAATGTATAAATAAATCAGTTCAGTATGCTTAAAGCTTTCATATTAAAACAGAATCTAATATACACATTATTAATTATTGCAAGCACCTGTTGACATCACCCGTTTGAAATTTAGGGTCATTTCTCCCTTCATTAGTAGCCCTAAATTTTATTTTATTTTATTATTATTATTTTTTTCTTTATTAAATACCTTACAGGCCTGACATGCAGGAATGAAATGTACATAAACAAAACTAACATGACCAGTCAAAACCTGAAATAAATTTAGTTTATATGGTCTCCAAGGAAATAAAAGTCAAATGAAATGTCAAAAATACTTTTTATTTGCATCATTATATAGTGTCCCAACTTTTTCTGATTGACGGATGTACCAAATTAACAGACTAACCCACTTCAGTTATGAAGCCACCTTATTTACTTACACTTTTAATATTTATGTTATTCATAATAAAGGGAAAAGTGTGGCTTCTGTGCAAAAGTTTTGGCACCTTAAATATTGTATGTAATTTTTTAACCCATTTTAAGAAATATGCTTTATTTAACCAGGGGTTCACAAATTTTTGCATAAGAGTGTATTGTAGCTCTGGTTATGCTATATTCAGAACACACTAATGTTCATTTTTATCCCTACTAACCATAGGCAGACTAGGTTATCTGCAATGGTGATGGGTTGCAGGTGGTAGAAACACTGAGCTTTGCAAGTTAATCCCAAAGTTATTAACATAATCTTTTAAGGATGAGGCACAGAGTAAACACTACTTACCTCAGAGCCCTACGCTGAAGTTTGGGTCTGCAAACTTTGGCGGTGGTCTCCCCTGTGATGCCTAAGGACACAGAAAGATAAAACTGTCAGAACTCCAAACACTCTGATCTCATATTCCCAGCCGAGCCGTCACAGTTATTACATAATCAGTCACTTGATAATTTTGCAATAGACTCAGTAGTGATGTTTAAGTAAATACAAAAGTAAAAGAAAGAAGAACAAGTGAAACATGTGATTGATCTCATGACAACAGATGTTAAAGGTTAGAGGTCAGTGGTGAGTAATGTTTGTTTATTTGAGCTTCAGCTGTGGTCACTTTAGACAGTATTAACTATCGACTTTAAGTACCAACAGCACAGCTGATTAGTTCATTTGTTCCCAACACGGAGTAAAATAATGATTTAACACATTTCTTTATATGCAAATTACTCATCAGTACTGGATGACAGCAGCCTCATCCAGAGCTGAATTAATCTGAACAGTAAGAACTAGGTTAGCTACAGCATGTAGCTACTTTTTCATTAAAGAGTTCTGACTTCCTGAACAGATAAGAAGCTTAACCTCTTATGCTCTTGAGACTTTTCTTGTACCCTACAGGGGTTAAAAAGGTACAGCACAGAGACATCCATGTCCAGCAAGGTACAAACAATGTAAAGGTACTCTGAAAAAGTACAACATGATCTTTAAGGTCCAACTGTGTACCTTAAAATTCACTAAATTCACTTTCCAGAAGAAAGCAGCAGATTTGAACATTACTGAAGAGTACAATAAATGTCCAAGTTGTGACGGGGTGAGTGAAGCCAGTACAACTTCAAATGCATTCATTACAACACAATCTGATAGTTATATTCGTTAACTAAAGATACTGAAGACAAACCCTGCAGCAGTTCTCCACAGTGACAAAATCTGCTCAAAAGTAAAAATAAATAAATAAATAAATAGGCTGCCAGTCTGTGATAAGCCACCATTTACATGCCTCCAAGTGTAACTATAGTCAAAATAATTCAGAATTTCTGCTTATTTTTTACTCAAAAATGAGGTATAATTTTATGTAAATGAGGTCTATTGACTATACAGTCCAAATGTAAGTGTAAAATGTGTGCTAATGAATTGGGAGTGAAGTTGATTATCAAGGTGTAACAGAACTGGGTGATAAACTGTTAAAATCATGTAATATAAAATTTATATTTTATTAATGATTAATATTATTTCATTTTACTATTATTATTATTATTATTATTATTATTATAGTTATTAGTATATTAATAGTAACTAGTAATTCCTAATAAAATATTATGAATTACAATGTTTAAGTAATTTTTAAAATGCAACAACCAACCAACCAACCAAACAAAAAGATATGTAATGTAAGGTGTTTTCAGTAATACAAAAGCAGAACAGTGACTGAAAAATGCATAAAAAATGCCTCCAAGTCATCAAGTTTAAGTAAATAAAAGAGAATTAGTACAAATATAAAGAAAGAATGACAAAGTAGATGCAGTTTGAGTAATAAATAGAGCTTCAGATTGTATTAAAATGACTAAAATAATAAATCACATCAGTAATGTCTTGATTTATCAAAAATTGCTCTATATAATACCAGACAAATGGTTCTATAACAACTGCTAAACCCTTTTTGGTGCTTCATAATACCAGTTTTATACTCAAGAACAACCACATTCAACACACACACACGAATTGTGGGGACATTAGACATTTACTCTAACCTTAAAACCCCAACCTTAACTACAAAACAGGTCTTCACCTTAAAGTGCAACGATTTATGTTGCACGGACCAGCTTTGTAGTCCTTGCACAGAAGAAAGGTGTTTAAAACAGGTTTAGGTTCCCACAATGTGGTATAAACCTGGCACATACACACTAGCACACTTTGGTAGTACTATACTAGTGAGGACACTCCATTCACTTCTGTAATAGTAAGTGAAATTAAACAAACAATCTTAACAAAAGGTCAATGCTTCTGCTCTTTAAAATTTTTCAAACAACAACAAATAATGAAGACGCGTTTTTTTTTGCGAGAACCAGCAAAATGTCCCCACTTATTGATCCGATATGCATTCCTAGCAACTTTCAGTCCACACCAGGGAGACACAACACACACGGTTCTTCAAATCACTAATTCTATTTGTAACCACAGCCTTTATTAAATAACATCTGCTGGACCTTGGTGATCATACAGAGAAAGGGGTCTTCAACAGTCTTGGGAGGGTCCTGAAAGACTAAAAATCACTAAACAATGCTGGATCTCAGATATTTGGTACTGAATAAGTGTAGTATCACAATATCGGTACTAAAATCAAAGTTCTGGTATGCTAACCCTAGTCATGTCATCATAACATATGCAATTACCTACAACAAGACCTGATACACAGCTGCCTTTATTGAACCGACTAGTCATGGAGTGTATTCATTATAATAACAATAACATAAAAATGAGACACTAATTCTCTGGTAAACATCATCTGATATTTGAGCTGCGCTGCTGGAGTCTGGGAGGAAAAACCATGTGTTTCCAATCCAGATCAACTCTCTCTTTTACACACATACACACACGCCTTTCATATCTGTGAAGCTTTAGGGGATCAACTCACTCTTTACAAACATCATTTAAGATGGCAGAGTGAATGAGAGCTGCGGAGCTTCTCTCAGGTCTCTGTTGTGTTTTGATAGCGAGTGTGTTTTCACAGCTGGGAAGAGTATCCGCTAAAAACATTCCACTCTGCCCAGAATCTCCTTTCACCTCACAGCACAGCGCCAGCTGATGAGGCAACAGTGACTGTAGAGATACAAAGACACAGAAAACAGACGGATTGCCTGAAGACTGGAGTCAGCTAAAGACGAGGATCACTCACCTGCATGCTGATTCATAGCTGCTGTAAAGCATCACACACAGAACCCCTGATCCTTAAACTCACAAATACCGTCTTAAATATGACCGACTCGTGTGACTCACCTACCAAATAAAGGCTGACATTTTATAAAGGCCAGCAATAAAGAGCATCTCTAATGCTTTCCAATCATAAACATTCATAAGCAAAAAATAAACGATTATAATAAATGAGGCACATTTTTTCCAAAACTGAACCAATTTTTCAATTTATTAGCTTGTGCATCTCTTTCCTATAATTTTAATGGAAAACACTTGGAGGGGCAATGACATTAAAATAATGGTTTTATTTAATTTATTCAAAATTCTGGCTTACACAGTTTTCTAATTACCCCATAACTAGCCAATTAGTCTGTATTTACAGTCCAAATTGTGCTTCTTTAATTTTGAACTGAAACTGTGAGGTTCACAAACACTTAGACCTCAAAATGTCAAATAAACATAAAAAAAAAAAAAAAAAAAAAAAACAACACCAACCAACTCAATCACAACCAGATCTTAATTAAGGTTTCACAAATGTGTCAACAAGGCTTCCAACTCAGTACAACTTGCTGTGAGCTACATAAATGAATTATAACCCAACACTACAGGTCCCACTATGATCTCACAGCATCACAATATCTTGATTCTACTGCAATCTGTAGAACTACTGCAAACATGGCATTGTGATGTTTTTGATTTCAAATCTTCAAAAATTACTTGTTCAATAAAGTTTAAAGTAAAATAGAACTGAAGTACACAAAGCAAAATTTTTCTAAATCAAGTGACCAAATATTTCAATGGTAGATGAACATACCATTAGGAGTGTTGCCCAAAAAATATTACAATCTGAATAACTGGACCACTGTAGCATGTTGTATTATTTTATTACATTGTATTGTTGTGATACTATATTGTTTTCACATCTAATGGGTAAGAAACACCATAAATACCCACAATTGCAATGCTACTGGCATGCATTACGGTCATGTTTGTTTCCATCAATAAGCTGTAGTGCAGGCGTTCTACTTGGCTCCAAGCCTTGTGATGCTGAGAAGATAATCATACACAGTCTGGTGTGACATTTACAGCCCTTCTAATGGCATGCCTGCTATCCAGCTCCTTAACAAACACATACGAGGACACGCAAGCATGTGTGCACCTATCTGGAATAATCCAACCGCAGCCCTAATTACATGACCTGGTGACATATTAAAGGCAAACAGGTTTGGCTGGATAACCTCACTTTTTATAGTTCTACTGGATGTCTATTTCCCTCCCACCCACTCCCAAGAGACATCTCACGCTTAGCACACCTGTTTTAAAGCACAGGCAGTCGTGTGTAATGTTCTAAAGTGAAGATAAGATGCATGACTCAAGTATTCGGTCACGACTTTGTGGTAAGTCATGCTATAAGCATGTTGATACATTAAAGACGAAGTGTGCAGGCATGGTTAGCAGCAAGAATAGGGAAAATGTACATTATGCAATGTATACAGCAGTTTATTAAGGCCGTCTGGTCACATGCCATTTCATGGTCAGTGCGTAGATTTGCGCAAAGACATTACAAATGTAATTTAGACACAGGTCACTGGACAACAAACTGCAACCTGCCAAGGACACTTCAGTGTCAGAAACCAACCGGTCCTATTAATGAAACAATATTAAGCCTTTAACATCACTGAACAATAAAATTAACCTGCGTTTTGGAAGGAAAAACAAGCCCATAAAAACTTTACTATGCTGCTTCAATTGGTAAGAAAAAACAGGTAATAAAAAGTAAAAAAAAGGCAGTAAAAGCAAAGTAAGGAGAAAGCAGCCTAGCGGTGCAGTGCGATTCCCCCGACAGAAAAGTGGGCCAAAAAGAAGAGAGGCTTTTCCATAGCAACAGGGGAGAGACATCACGACCGCATGGCAGAGGGGTGTTAGTGGAGCGCCTGTCTCAGCTAATGAAGGATTAGCCTTCAAGAGGCAACAGATTACCCCCCAGGGGACACACAGGAAGTGTGTCACTTTACTACCTATATTCTTACTTACCTCATGAATGACATAATGAAGACATCAGAGTCCAAACATCTTAGGATACTGAACAGGCTCTTAAGTAGCTCTAAGGGGATTCCCAACAAAATTTTCACATAGCTGAAGTAAACGTGTGAAACATTCATATTCAGTTTGACTGCCGTTTGGTCTGACCCCTAACCCCCAACTAACATTTGGTTTTACTGATTTTTTTTAATGTTTTGTCCTCCCCGAACCCAAAGTTGTGCCACTACTATCAATTAAAGGAACATATACATATACACATGCATTCACTGGTCAATTTGGATAGTAGCCCAAATAAAATGATGCGTTTTGTAAACATCAAGACCTACAGTTCCCATCACCACTGTAAAGAAACCTAAATCCAAGTTCCTCTGCAATGAACCAGCTCACATTAACCTCTTCATGCATGCTGGTCACTACAGTAGCTACTTGTAAATAAGTATACATGCAATGGTTTTAACATTATAGTTAGCTGCTTTATTCACATGAGTTTAAAATCCTTGTGCTGCCCCCTGCTGGGCAGAAACTGCTAATGCAACAATACACACGATTAACAAAAATGACTGACAAATGGTTTGGAACTGCACAGGCCTTGAGAATGCTTTAAATTCTTCTACAAAACATTCTTCACCAAATCAGACTACAATACAAAATGTTACCGTGATGTTTTTTGTACACATTATAACTACAATTTAATTATGATTAAACATGTATCCACATGTAATGGACATTTACTTTCAATGGCATGAAAATTTTTTCATTATTGTATGAAAACAATGATTGTTTACATCACACTAACAAATTTGGAAAAATTGCTACATTTTTTGCTTTAAAATGAAATTAGTCTCCAGCAAAAGAATGAAATAAAAAGTGAGAGACAGACGATGAATTAGGATTCATTTGTGCTTTTTCAGTCCAAGTACTTTAAAAGCCACTAATTTCTAAAGTTGCAGTCCTCCAGTTCATTTATCCACACCTGCTACAAACGGTGATGCATTTAGGAAAAAGACCATTCAACACAAAGCTAAAATGGAAAGTTATGTTCCACTGCAAACACATACAGACCAAAACAAAACCATTAAGCTGTAATTTGGCACAGGAACAGTGAAACAAGTCAAGCAGTGCATAAGCCAACCCACAAATGTGCCAGTGTTAAAGTAGTGCATTGTAAATTATACTACTGCATACATTTCTATGAGAGCTAAAGTATCAAAGACCCAAAATATTTGCACAGCCTTTCCCTCTCAAACAGTCCATCAGCTGTTTCTCTCTCAGTGCCTCTCCTGCAGTCAGAAAGTCTCTTGTAGATAATCAGCATGTCCTTGGAGGTTAGAGCTTGCACCACAAGGACTTCCAACACAACGCAGCATTACTGAAACGGCTCTGAAGCCAGGCCTGTTCACACGGTAATGGGACAGCCCTAACGCGGAGCTGCACCGCCAGGCCCACGTCTACTCACCTTGACAGAACTTGACATGGCTGAGATAGTTAGTGATCCATGGATTCTGGTACATTTTGGCAAAGTTAAAGAAGAGAGAAGGGTGCACGGAGGAACAGAAGCATAAAGAGAGAAGCAAAAAGAGAGTGAAGGGGGAATAGAGAAGAAAGAGAACAAGAGGGTAGGAGGAGAGAGAGAAAGAGAAGAGCTGAAGGAGAAGTGAGGAGGGAGGGGACTGCAGGCAGGCAGCAGCGGGTGAGCAGACTGCAAGGTGATGCAGCCGAGGCTGCAGGAGTGTGGGACAGCCAGAGGAGGGAGGGAGGGGAGGGGAGAGAGAGAGAGAGAGAGAGAGAGAGCGCAGAGTGTGAGAAGAAAGCAAAGAATGGAATAGAGGCTGAGCAAAAAGCAGAGAGAAGGCTAGTGTGATAAGGAGAGAAAGGACAGGAAAATAAGGGCTACAGTGCAGCTCTGCTGGAAGTGCAGTGGGTTAAGCTTCTCTTGGCTAACACTAGCAGGCTGTGAGCTTCTCCTACTGAGCACTGCCTGTGAACGCTAACTAAGCTGCTCACATAATGCTAATCAGATTACTGACAAGACACTGCAGGGAGGGAGGAGAGGGGGAGTGTGAGCGTCTGCATGCGTTCAAAGTCAGGAACAGCTGAGGAAGAGAGTAAGCGCAAAAAGAGAAAACGACCACCTCACAGGAATGAGAAATTCCACTCATCCTTTAGCAATGACACATGAACAGTGCTCTGTGTGTGTGTGTGTGTGTGTGTGTGTGTGTGTGTGTGTGTGAGTGAGAGAGAGAATATTATGGCAAAAACTACTACTATGCAAAAAGAGGAGGTCCTGATTTATGACCTGTTCTTTCTCCCTGTATAGTTTCCATACTAACAAATGCAGCACTGCTTCTTAACACAAACCACATTCCTGAAGAAAACCCCAATCCTGCCCCAAGAACACCTAAATTAATTACCCGTGACTGTCGACTCTGCATTGCTACCAATGTGTCAAATAGGTACAGGTAAAATGGCCAAAATATAACAATACGATATGCAAACACTACAATCAGGGTTGGGAGGTAGGACATATAGCTGTGACTATAACCACACTTCTGCAGTACAGTAGTGTGATGCCTACCATGGGGTTCAGTTCACTCTTCAATGCCACCAATACTACCGTGAACTGAGCAATAATAATAAAATAATAATAATAAATAAATAATAATAAATAAATAATAATAATAATTATTATTATTATTAAATAAATATAAAAAATAAATAAATAAATAATAAAAATCAATCAAATAGCAAAATGACCCAACACACTGATGCAGGGTTGTTCACTTTTCACACCTGTTCCACAACACTATCCACGATTCCTCTTTGCACACTCTTTTGCATATTTCTTAATTGTTGCCTGCTTATAACTACTAACAAAATATTCAAATTATATTTAGTTTTGCATTTGGGAGTCATTGAAATGTAACCTTATGTGATCATATCTTTTAATAATGGCTCCAGCCCCCAATATCGAGTCACATCGAACCAAATTGAGACAAAAAAAAAAAAAAAACTAGATTGTTAAAACTTATGATTTACAACCATAATACTGAGGCAAAGTATGGAAACCAAAATTAATCAAACTGGTTCACATTACACACACACAAAAAGAAAGAAAAAAACAAAAAAAAAACAAAACAAAAAAACAAAAAAACAAAAAAAAAAAAAAAAAAAAAAAAAAAAAAAAAAAAAAAAAAAAAAAAAAAAAAAAAAAGAGTCGGCAGTGAAAACTAACAGATCATCAGCGATGCACATCATTAACACAATGTTTTATTAGTTAGAAATAAAATCTGTCATTTATATGATGCTTTACAATGTTCATATTTGTCATATTATACACGTCAAAGCTTTATCGGTCCTGAATGAGCAGCCAATACTAATCAACACCAGCTACCTTAATACCCTTAGAACTGTCTGCACTGTTCAGATATTAGTTATTAGAGTTGACTAATAGACTAATAACCAACAGATAACATCTGAAGCATGGGCGTGGAAGTGGGGGGAAGTGGACCTGACTACCCAGGGCCCGAGTAGGGAGAGGGGCCCATAAAAATCATTATTATTATTTTTTTGGGGGGGTTGTTTTTATTTCAAATGAATTGGACCCTCAAATTAATGATTTATTAATTCACATTTCAAATATATTGATAAAATCAACTGAGGGAATGAACTTTAGTCACAGTCCTCTCAACATATTGGACATTCTGGGGGCCCCCTCTTGGAGGCCCAAAATGGTTTAGTCCGCCCAACAGCGACTAGCGACAAGTATAACGTCAGTGAGCCTAGATTGAATGACTTGGGGGCTACACATCATGCTCAGAAATCAGGATTTCAAAAGAAGAAAGAAAGGGAGGAAAAAGAAAGAAGGCAGAATGAGGGGAGACAGCTGTTGGCGGCTTTCTTTCCCAAAGGTGAACCTAGTTTTCTTATTATGCAAAGTCCAATTAAAGTTAAAGTAGTCCACTCCAGACAGCTGCTGCTGAATCTTGTAGGCTCACGTGAAGTCGTTAGTTTAGTTAGCTGCCAAGTATAAAGACAATTATGAGCCGCTAACGTTAGTTATCAACTTTAACCAGTTTCAGAAACAAACAATGAGACACAGACACAGAGAGACACAGACACAGAGACAGAGACAGATAAAAGTGAAACTCTGTGCTGAGACTTAATAAATGATCCACCAGCAATATTTCTGCTGCATATATCAACATGTAAATAGCTGCATCAACATAATCTGATCTGTTTGTAGCTTAAAACCTTTTTTATGCTTTTTTATTTAAATAAATACCTCCCTTTTTTGCTCATGTGCCTCGTTTACTGGCATTTATAGGGGCCCACTGTCATTGAGAGTGTACAGGGCCCCGAATTTGCTGCTACACCCCTGATCTGAAGAGCAGAATGTTTTAGCAGTGATGTGCTACTGTGCTAAAACATCTGCATTTCATTGCATGTTTAATCCGATAGTAATAAAGGTTATATTTCTCCATAATGGCAGGTAGATTTAGTCTGAAGTTTTTATTTTTTAAACTGAAACAGAGCAGGAGAGAGCGCTGCACTACCACAGGTAGGAGGTCAAGCACTGAAATACATCGAGAATGGCATCTGGCCTGAACTATTTCTGGCACATTATCCTGCCTGCAATGTTTCCACTGCAACACTTATCATTCAAACACAGTGAGCTCCTTGTGGAAGACGAGGTGAACTGAACCGAAAAGTGAAGGGCATCATAATCAGGACAGTGTCAATCAAATGCACATGGGCTGAGATTTAAGCTGCCTCTGAAGAGCCTCCTACAGTGGGAAGAGAACGAAACACACAAGATCAGAAGCCTCCACCCAGGAACCATTACAAGACACAGTCGGACAACATCAAAGACATTCCACAGCATGAGCTAATGCCCCAAATAATCATCACTTGACGTGCCATAAGGTCCTAACTAAACCCAAGGACTGACTAGATGATGTCAGGCTGCTCTCAGAGATTGTGAGGGCTTCACTGTACCTATTCATTAGACAAACTCTACTGAATGTCTCTCACAGATAACATGACATCATCCTTTTATATAAAACATTCTGTTAAAAGTGGTGAAAATCCAACATGAACACATGGATGCTTGTGCTCATATATACAGCTTTAGGCTTGCCATAGTTGGTGCCAAGTGAAAAAATTATAGTAAAATCAAACAAACACTGTACCTGCACCTATGTACTTCTCTTACTCTAAACACAGCACCTACCAGACAAAATCAGAGCTGTCATGGAGTAATTCTGGTTCTCTTTATCTTATCTAAAGACCTGGACCATTTCTAAATTAATCCTTTTCACTTTCAACTCATAACTAAGTGCAGATTGTGTTCACATTGTGTAATCTGGTTTAGGTAGACAACTAACATAACGAGGACAATTTTGGGAAAGTGATGAACTAAAAAAGGACCAAGTTCATTTTGAAGAGGTTGTAAAAAAAAAATATTTTATTACCTTTTACCATTTAAAGCATTTTTTTATGACATGGCATTAATGTGATTACCGTGTTTCCCCGAAAATAAGGCCTCCACCGAAAGTAAGACCTAGCAAAGTTTTTGTGCTGTGCAATCAAACTCGGGTGTCAATAAATAAAAATGAAAATAAATCAAATAACACATTGAAACCAAAAGCAAAATAATAGAAAATATATAAGAAGCACCTTTTGTCAAATGGAATAATGTTAAAAAAGTAAAACAGGAAGAAGCAATCAAATCGAAAGCTGTTTAGAACAAGAATAAAAAAAATAAAAAAAATAAATAAATAAATAAATAAAAAAAGACATGCAGCACGCAGCGAGCAGTGGCCAGAGAAGAGAGAAATCCTGTGTTTATACTCACCAAACAGCGAGAGCACGCTGTCCAAAAGTCCCTCCACAGCGTTCTGACTAACTAACACACTGTACAGAAGTCATACTGTATATCTGCAAAGTCCAGAGGCAGTTGATAAGTCATTAAAGTGATAAAGGCTGTTCCTCTGAAGATGTTAGCGCTGTGGCTAAGCTAACAGTGGCTGCATTAACCCTTTAGTGTTTGGACTTGAGCTCAGTACTTTTAGCATTCACTAAAGGTGGATTATAAGCATATTTAGTTGTTTTAGCAAAGTGTTAGAATGCAGTAAAATATTAAGAGCAGTGGCATTCAGCACTTTATCTAAATATTTTCTGTAATATTCATTTATTTTTTCTTTCTCTGTATGTGTGTTCATTTTTTCCAACAATAAATGTAAATTTTTCTTCATGGAAAAATGAGACATTCCCTGAAAATAAGACCTGGCACATCTTTGGGAGCAAAAATTAATATAAGACACTGTCTTATTTTCGGGGAAACAGGGTATATTATAAAGTCCATTCCTGTTAGTCTATAGTGGGGTTTTCTCAGGAAGGGAAATATTAAATGACTATTCTAAGACTCTAATGAGAAAATATTGCATTAATTATTTTTAGCTTTCACTGGGTTCCACTTTTGGAGTCTTAGTTCCTCTCAAGGTTTCCTCATGTTTAGGGAAATTTTGCTGTTGTCTTTGCTTTGAGCATTGGAAGATCTCGAGTGGCAACGTCTGCTTAAAGTGCTATTGAAATAACTCCGAAATTGAACTGAAAAGTACCACTGCTGTGTTACTACTACTACTCTAGTGTGCCATTAATGAACATTTTAGTTTCCATTTGTTCCACAAACCAAAGCAAAAACAGAACTATGAACATGGGACAAATACACAGAAACAGATTGTTTACTGAGCTTAAGTATCCATCATATTTAAAGAGCCTGCTTTGGCAGACAGAGCTTCCATAATTGGTTTCATTCAAAGACCCTGACAAGCATTTAATGACTTGGACAGTGGGAATAAGGACACAGGAAATGGTTTTGGCTTTGTCAGACAGATGGATTTTCATATAATCAAACTTGTATGGATAAAGGCTTTTGTTAAATCTCTTCCTGATTAAATTTAATTTAATCAGCAGTGATTGTGGCTCAGCTGAAGCAAAAGGAAATTCAAAAATAAGAGCTATCTTGACAATATGTTTGCCCACCTGCCCACACTATTTAAAATAAGTTATTTAAGGGTTCTTTATTTGGTAGACTTAAACTGTTCAAGGTGTTCTTTAGTACAGAAAATGATACTCCAACATTGGGAAGGCAAAGAGCCATTTGCATGGTTCTCTGTGTGATGATATTTATGGAAAAATGTTATATGTAGTTACACAAACATTAATAGTTCTGCTATTAAAATGCTGTAACCACATAAAACAATTCCTCGCTAAATCTCTTGCATTTTAGATATTGATATTATACACCCTACATACTAGTGCATCTCCAAAAATGAGATCTTGAAAGTGTGTTCATAATTTAATTCAAAGAGGTAAACAGTCATATTTTATTCATTACATGTAAAGTCACAGCCTTTTGTTGTTTTAATGTTGATACAGTCTGAAGAGTAATTTACTCAAACTTCATAATGTAAGTCAAAAGACACTTTCAAATTATTAAAAAATGTATTTTGAACAATTAACTTTCCCCCAATATTCTCATTTCTTTGATGTGGCACTGTGTATGTGGGGCTTCAAGCACGCTAGTTGCTGCTGTACTTAAAGCTTTTTTTGGTGGAAGTTTTAACCTAACCAAAAGAAATGGTGTCTTATGACCTAGCAACAATCAACACATTACTAGGTCATTAGACACAACATTACTCACTAGCAGTTCTGCTGTGATGGTGGTTAGGGAGCTGGTCTTGTGACCGGAGGGTTGCCGGTTCGATCCACAGGCAGGTCATGACAAATACTCTTCAGAATGGCACCTAAACCCCAACTGTAAGTCACTTTGGATAAGAGTGTCTGCGAAATGGCTCAAATGTAAATGGAGCTCCAATAATTCAAGGCAGACTTGACATTCAGTCAGAGGAAGCCAGTGTCCATGTCCAAAATTATGTTGAGGAAACTTAATTTAGCTGTGTTCATCAACTAATACAATGGGATTAATATTAAGTAGAGAAACTTAAAAAGTTGTTATTTAAACAATGAAAGGCTCACAGCTTTTACTCAACAACTCTTTCTAGTTGGGATTACTTAAAAAAAAATTAAGTAGATCCAGTCTATTATTTCTTAAGAGTGTACTACAAACGTAGGGCTAGGTTCACAAACCAAAATTAATTTAAACCTCAACTACAATGCATTTAAATCCTCAATGGATAATGAAAATTAAGGCAAAACCAAGTCTTACCCAATATCCATGAAACTGATTTATGAACTCGCTTACAAAATGTGAATAAATGAAAGTAGGAAGAATATTGATTTCATGACCATTTAAGTTTATTCTGCTGTATAACGTATAAACCGTCATATGCAAAAGTTTGGACATAACGTCTTAAGCTATGTGGCTTTTATTAGAACTTGGAGTCTATCATCTAGTATCTACACTGGAAAAGTTACTACAAGTGTGAGAAATGCCACTCTGGAAACAATGGAGGTTCAAAAATAAGAGAATTACACGAGCGAAAATATCAGGGCACAAAAACAAGTCATTTTTTTCTGCACATTTTTGTACATCTTTGTTGAATTTTACCACAGCGTACAAGTATATATTCTAGGTTTTGTTTTAAATTCTGTAAATACACCATAACTATACATGTGCCACGAAGCACAAGGGAACTGATGATGTACGTAGGCTTATACAAAAGAGATTTAACAAACAAAATCAATAAGAAACCAAAACAAGAACTAGGAGCAACCTAATCCAAAAGAATAAACCCAACAGAGGGCAGACTAGGCCCAACACTATACAGGATAAGTCAGATGAGCTAAACACAGGGGCGACAAGCCTCATACCAAATAAGCTAAGCTAGAATGCTAAACAAAGTAAACAGAGTACAGATACAAACCCTTGAACAGGCAGAAGACCGAGTTAGTGTGCAGAGCACGACAATACCAAGCAAAAAACAGTTCTTAATGCTTGGCTTAAGTAGTCCTGCAAATGGTATCAGAATGGGAGACAGCTGGAGAGGTAAGTCACATGAGCTCAGAGGAGTGCAAGGGATTCTGGGAAGTGGAGTTTTGAGACCAGCAGGAGGAGTGGGGAGCGTTACAACATAAAATGCTTTAAAGTTGGTTCTCTCTTTGGTTGGCTTGTGTTTTCTTAGAAAATAAATAAACATGACATTCTGCCAAGCCTTTATGTAAACTTATGCAAATACAAATTAATTCCACAACAAACATATTAGCCATTATATGACTCCAAGGAAGTCTCACTTACTCTGGATCTGTTGTTTACACTGCTTAGAACATGAGCCTCTGAAGGGAAAAGGAACTGAAAACCTGAGCCTGGCTGTGGCTTCAGTCTTGCTGTAGGTTAAAAAAAGCAGAAATTATTGCACCCCTCTGGATGGACATCAGACTTGCATTGTACTGGTTTAAAAGTAAGACTGGAGTAGAGAAGGACTGTGAGGTGTCCAGCAGAGCGTTGGCCCTCAGGCAGAAAGAAATCCCATCCAGCCTGGACGAGAGCTGGAGGAGGGGGGGTATACTTACTGAATATGCAGTCTGCAAAAAGCTGGACTCAGATCATAGCCTTACAGTATTCATATCGCAAGGTGCTTCATCTGATATATACAACATTAAAGCGAGTCTGCAGGGTATGACACAGGAAACTGAGGATACACTGGAAGAGTTGAGAAGGATGATGTGAGAACAGATTAAAGCGTAATACTAAACTTGACCAAAACTGCAATACAAATCTACAAAAGAGTGATGATTGTGTTGATCATAGCTTCCAATCTTGTACTGAAATGCAGTGGGTAAAAGTGCATAAAATAATCCATAAAAGTTCATCTTTGATATGATCAGGATCAACTGTGAAGCTCTGCATTTAAGCAGCCAAAAATATAGTAATGGTAGACAATACATACACTACCTAATGCACAGGCATGCTATGCACAGTGCTGGGTAATTAGTTGAAAGACCAATCAAAACAGAGAAACCCAAAGTACAAAGCACTGATGCCAGTGGTACTAAGCGAACAACTAAAGCTCTGACTGAAACCAGGCTCACAATCTCTCATTGGCTTCTTGAACAGAGTTAGCGGTATGCAACAGGACAAGGTCATGAAAATATCTACCCGTGCCCGTCACATTTCCCTAAAATTATCCCTCACAGCTCAATCCCAATAAGGAGAGGTGTTTGCTGAGTGGCTGACCCTCAGTCACCAGGCCTTTCTTTTCCCCTAGCTGGAGACTTGACTGTGCTACTGATTTAGAGGCACATGTAGTGTTAATCAGTGCGTGTGTTTGTTCGTGTACATTTTGAGAGCTCTGGTGACCATGCAGGACCTACATCAAGTCAACCGAAGTCAATTTACAGTTTTAAAAACAAATATATCCCTTCAAGTCAAAGCACCAAACATGAGGTCTCAGTCACACAAACATGCAAAAACAAGACCTGTATGACAAATTAGAATTTTTTTCTTCGTTATTAAAAGTTCAAAATAAATAAATAGTTCCTAAATTTTTTTAGGAATATAGAACCTTACAATCAGCCAATTTATTTGTTTTCATTTTGCACACTATTTTATGACAATAATAATAATAATAAATAATAATAAAGTATACATACATACACATATATACACTGCTCAAAAAAATAAAAGGGAACACTTAAACAACACAATGCATCTCCAAGTCAACCACACTTCTGTAAAACCAACCTGTCCAGGTAGGAAGCAACACTGATTGTGAATCAAATTGTACCTGCTGTTGTGCAAATGGAACAGACAACAAGTAGAAATGAGAGGCAATTAGCAAGACAACCCCTATACAGGAGTGGTTCTGCAGGTGGTGACCACAGACCTTTTCTCTCTTCTCATCCTTTCTGGCTGATGTTTTGGTCACTTTTGCATTTTGTCAGTTCTCTCACCATAGAGGTAGCATGAGGCGATGTCTACAACCCACAGAAGTTGCTCAGGTAGTGAAGCTCATCCAGGATGGCATATCAATGCAAGCTGTGGCAAGAAGGTTTGCTGTGTCTGTCAGCACAGTATCCAGAGCATGGAGCAGATACCAGGAGACAGGCCAGTACACCAGGAGACATTGAGGGGGGCCGTAGGAGGGCAACAACCCAGCAGCAGGACCGCTACCTCCTCCTTTGTGCAAGGAGGAACAGGAGGATAGGAGCCAGAGCCCTGCAAAATGACCTCCAGCAGACCACTAATATCCATGTTTCTGCTCAAACTGTCAGAAACAGACTCCATGAGGGTGGTATGAGATTCCAAATGATTCCAAATCCAGACCTCCAAGGGGTAATAATTTTGATTTACATTAATGTTATTTTGCTCTCAAAGCATTCCACCATGAGATGGCTAGAACTCAAAAGGAGTTACTGATGACCGAAGTAATGTAACTTGCAGGATTTAACATGCATGTGATGAGGCATGCACACAAGAGCATTGAAGGAATTGTTATGACCGGACTTGTGGAGGGAGTCCGAAGACGTAACATCAAGACATGGACTGGATTATCAGGTGCTAGCCTGCTACAAGCAACCAGAGACAGATGGCATTGGAGAGAAGTGACTCGTCTGTGCAGCCTACCATTGCGAAGCCATATAAACTAGGACTGTCAAAGTTAATGCGATAACGCACTAACCCAATCTTAATTTAACACCGTTACAGTAAGTGCTATTATATTTGGCCCTGTGAACCATCTGTAGTATATGTTGAGACTTAACCACGCATGGAGCACTATCAAACTTGGTTGTGCCACCTCGTTATCTCATGCACGCCCTCTTGTTTGTGTAACTTGAATCGGCATCGTGTGAGACACATGGTGAGTGGAATATAAGTGTGACGAGCAGCGCGACAGCGAGCGAAGAAATTGTGAATAAAAAAAGGAAAGGCCAGCTCACCAGTATGGCAGTTTTTCGGATTTTTTCAGTCGGACCGTACTCAGACCAACGTTGTCTGCAAATTGTGCAGGACTGTTGTCCCCACCAAGACCGGCAATATGACTAACTTGTTTTACCACCTTAGCCGGCTCTAATTGAGGACAAAATGGTGTAATTATCCATGTTGGTTCCTATTTATTATCCAATGTTTATTTGAGATGCTATAGTACTAACAACAACAACAACAACAACAACAATAAAAACTATTACTACTACTAATAATAATAATAATGCTGATCATCATTGTAATAATAATAATAAATAATAATTTTTATTATAATTGTTATTAGTAGGCGATTAACTTCCTTGTAAACTCCCTAGGACTAAAGCAACTCCTAGCACTAATATATATAAAGGGCAATGATATTTTTTTATTTGAGTGTTTTTCATGGTTGTGTTGCCATTTCTGAGGAAGGTTAAATTTGAAATAAAATGTTTAAATGTAGCATATTTTTCTCATAGTCCTTATTTTAAATAGGTAAAAAAAAATTCTATAATTATCGATATCGACCGATATGAAGTACTTATATCGTGATACAGTTTTTAGCCATATCGCCCAGCCCTAATGACAAGGTTCGTGTGTTTGCCTTTTTAAAATCATTATATTGACATTTTTTACCATACAGTGGAAACTTGATTTACGAGTTTAATTTGTTCTGTGATGGAGCTTGTAACTCAATTTGCTCGTATATCAAGTTACACTTTAACATTAAAATTAATTAAAATACTATTAATTTGTTCCATCAACCTAAACACCCTACAAATTCATTTTGTTTTTGAATAAGAAAAATATACTTTATAAAGAACAGTGTATAAAAATAATAATGCATAAATGAGAATGTAAAGAAAAACTGGTTTATTAAGTGGATTTACATTAAAGATCAGATGATCATCAGTGACTTGCCTTTTTCGCCACACTTTAATCGTTTTCACTTGCAGGCCGTTTCAATAAAATCCTGTCCAAAGAGCTTTGTTTCCTCCTCCATTTCAAATTGTTTAGAAAATGAGTGGGACACATTTGTTTATACATCAACAAGGCACCACCTGTTCTCTGCAGTGTCAGCAGTGATCTTTGCACTCACGCTCGCTATTGACTCCGAGTGGCAGAATCACTTATGATTAATTGCGATTAACTATATGGCAAACAGATTAATCGCAATTTTTAAAAAAATAAATAATTTGACAGCCCTAAAATTAACTCATGACTGAATAAACAACCAGCTGCTTCTTATTTTTGACCCAACACTTGAACTTTCACTTGATCAGTACTATTTAAATAGGCATCTTGTTTCATTTTAAATGTGGTCAGGTCTTATTAAAGAGAAAAATTAATAACTTTGACTAGTAGAAGTACTGGAAATATGTTAGTCTGTAAAGTGTCCATTTAACCCACCAGGTAAAAACTGTTCAACAAAGTCATTGGGTAAATTGACAGAAGAAACTGGAATCAGTCATGAAAATTCAAGATGTGTACCCTCAGCAAAAAACAAATAGCATTACATATCTCGTACTCCTGTCAGTTAAATACTCAAATCACTGTGTTATCACTTATGTTTCAGTTCAGGGTAAACAGGGAAGTGAAAAGGCAAATGATCAGTACATCATGAAGTGAGACTGTATTTGTAAATGGAAGACAACCTGTACAGAAATAGTGAGACTGGAGTAAGTATCTAAATTAGGCCTGTGATAGAGTGGCTGAGAGGATAGTATCTACACTAATCTGGCTCAGGATATAGTGTCAGAAATAAAAATGTTCTTCTCCGATGTCAGTCACATTAAATGTGCAAAGCCTGTTTTGACACCTGTAAATTTGGATAGCAGAGATTAACCATCCTCTCTATTACACACACACCTCATTACCAGCTAATGGAGCAATTAGAACACTGATTCAGGTATATTTGACACATATTCCAAGCAATATGAAAAACTGCATTATCAATGCATCCATCAATCATCCGCTTAATCCTGGATCAGAGTCACAGTGAGACCCCTACCCCTTCCACAAGTGCAGGGCACGGCATTGCACCCTAAACTGTATTTATATTACATTTTGCTGTGAAATGGAACTTCTGTAAGTATATAATGTGAACCAGATTCACACTTGAACTTCTATGATACCATTTAAAAGGTGAACCGTCCTTCCACTGGCTCTCATGAAGACCCTTGGCTGATTTTGGAAATACATAAATGTAACAATTTGAAATTAATCACCACACAAACAGCCTGAATCTTATCAATAATACTCGACTGCTGTCCTTATTTTATCACTAAAACAATACAGAATGATTACTACCCAATTAAATTAGTGGCTGTTATTTAGTCAAAACTATCCTCAGATTCACACCCCCTACAATGCTACGTTTAATTAACTGAGCTCATTGTTTCAATTACAATCACGTATGACAGCATAGGTGTCCAAACATGCTCCTTTAATTACATCCTGACCCTGAGCTCATACTGCTGAACAAAGCCTGTTTGTGGCAGAGATGTGGGGTGTGGGGCTACACGCGTGTTCTATTTTAGATATATTTTGATGAAGAGAGAGCAGGTGGGGCTCAGTGGACAGCCACAGAGTTTGAGACCTAGTCATTCTGTGAGCCTCCACCCCAACTCAAGCATGGTCATCAGGTAACAGCAGCAAGTAATCATTTATGAAAATGATAGAAAAAAATAAATAAATGATTTCTTAGCCCCATATGTTGTACAAACAAATCTCCCACCAGCTACGAAGTACACCCATTCCATTCATGAAACTTTAGCTGAAAACTGCCATATAAATAACTGTGATTAGCAATTTAGCTAAAAATAAGCTTGTTCCAATGTTTGTCCAACAAACATATGATTGTGAAATGTAAAAATCTGGCAAAGAAAAAAAAAGTGTGATTTTCTCAAAACATTGTAATCAGGAGTATATAATAATTCTGACACTCATACTGAACAGTCCCCGTCAAAGACTGTGAACTCCATGTATATCAAAAGCCTCAGACTCCTCATAAAAATTAGAATTGGACAATATATTGATTAGAAAATGTAAGCAATATGATCATTTTATCATCATCATCATCATCCTGAGATGAGCAATACTCTATTCTGATTGGTTGGCAGGAGTATTAACTTTTTATAATTGGGACACCTATGAAGTAGATCCAGAAAAATAAATAATACATTTAAAATCACTGTTCTAGATCAGTGTTCTGAAAACACTGACTAGTGACATTATCAACCAAGTAAACGAGGCTAGAATAGCCTACCCAGTGTTATCCTTGTCCACAACAAAAGAGAGCAGTAGTCTGCAACAACCAGGTCAGCATCTTTTAATATTACATCCCAATGTTTTCTTTGTATACATCCATAAAAATGTGGCAAACAGGGTTTACACTAAGCAAATTAAGTACAGATTTGTACTTAAGAGTATAAAAAGTTTGTCGCTGGGGCTGTACCTTATTGAGGTACAATTGAGTAGTTACAATTGAAAGTTTTTGTACCCGTTAAGGTACTATTCTGTACCCAAAGATGCTAAAATGTACTCAAAACGTACACTTTCGTAAATGTAGCATCAAAAAGGTAAAAGACAGTGCTTATATCATACCTCTGTTTTTTAGTGTGTATAAGCAGGCTATTGGCCTTTGATATGTCCTGTTGTACAAAACGGACAAGTTCTCTCTCTGCTACATCAATTTCATATAATGGGACACCTCAGGACTAAGCCCGTCACAACAATCAATTGCCATATAAATACTCTCAATTAACAATTTAATTGTCCTTTTGCTCAGTGTGGACAACTTTTAAAGAACAAGTCTAAAGCAGCCAAGTTAACTGACCAGCTGTCCTGCTCAACTGACCAGCTGGCTCAAACATTTCTGACTGCTGCCTTCTAAAGCTTTAATAACATCAACAGTTACAAATGTTCTCAATTTTTAATAAACACTTTTATTTATTTTAATATAAGCTGGTGAAAAAAACAAGTTCAGTTTGTTGCAAAACTGGCATATGTGGAAAATAACTGATGACGTAGCAGCCGTTACATCTTACATAATAAATGACAACAGTAGGCTTGAGAATTTTGTGGATCAGTTTCTGTACTAACAATATCCACAAGATGTACAACTATAGAGTAACGTATTAGTCTTACAGATCTAAATTAGTGTGGGACATTATGTGAAATGCTGAACTTCGTTTTTGATTTTTGATTTAATTTTTTTTTTGCAATACAGCTCACTTTTCCAATCAAAGCTCAGAAAATAAATGTTGTAATATGTAACCATCCATGACCTTATCCTCTTAATGGTCGCAGTTAGTCCCATACCCCCTCACTAGGCGCAGAGCAGGGCATTACAGACTATTCTAGCCAAGCCAAGGACAGGGTGTCAAGCCAACACTGGGTACACAAACACAAGAACAGTTTTGAGTACTCCCATGTCTTTGGGCTTGGCAACCCACACAGACATGGGGAGAACATGAAAACTCAAAACCTAAACCCAAGACAATAGCCCCAAGAAGCAAGTGTGCTAACCACCAAGCGCCTGCTTAACATTGTATTAAGATGCTATAAGTGATACTCGTACTGTTTATGTAGATACAAATGTCTTCAAGCACCATTTGTTTATGTTAAGAAAATACATGCACTGTCACTTTAAGAGCTAAGCAGCTCCGGTGCAGGGCCTGGACAGGTTTTAAGCGGCACATAGTGAGTGGCAGCAAGATACTGGTAGCAACAGTTTTAGCATGTGCAGCGTTACGGTTTGTTTTGCATCTTATATTTGGAATAACCTAACCATGGTTTAAAAGTTTTGTTTTTGTGTTCATCATGTGTACAGTCTGGAATAAACAACCGCTTTTGTTCATCCTTACACAGTGTCTTATTGAGTTTCTCTCTGAATAACGCAGATGCAAGTAAAGTTGCTTCAGTCACCATAACTGCTCACACTCCTCCTTTAAATGCAATTACTAGCACTTTTCCACCAACATGGAACCGGCACCGTTCTGGTTCACAAACCTAATTTGGAACCATTCGGCGCATTTCCACCAACAAAAAAATACCGCCCCAAACCAGGAACGTTCGTTCGCAGCGGGAACCAAAAAATACTTGGTTTTTCAGTGCGAACCAAACGCGCCTGCGTACTCAACGAAAGAAGATGGCAACTCGTAGTGTACAGTGGTCCATTGAAGAAAGTCAGTTTGTAACAAGAGCACAAATGCTCGCAAGTAGTCGATGCTCTCCGCCTTCTTTGCTTTTAATTCCGCTTTGTTGATGATGTTCACCGTGACGTATCCTCGGTTCAACTAAAACTAGTGGAAATGCGGGCTGGTTCACTAAAAAGCACAGAGGTTCTCATGAGCCCGAACGTCACCAGTTCAATAACCAGAGTTATTTTGGTGGAAAAGTGCTATACATCCACACATTTTGCAAATAAGATACCGATCATGTCCATTTTGTAGGTATCTGAAGTAGTCCCACACTGCTGATTTGAGTTTAGATCATTTTTAGGGAGATGGAGACTGGTTAAATCTGTCGCAATTCCCTCTGCCATTTCACCACTGTGTGCTTGAGTGTGGCGCCAGGCAGAGAGGAGCTGCGCATGCACGGGTGAGATTCTCAGCTGGCTTGCTTTTTTCCTTTATTACCATAAATAAACAAACGCCCACGGTATGATAACCACTGTGCAGTTCAATACCGTGATATACAGGTTACCGCTGCAACCCTATTACAACAGTACAAAACCTTCATGTACGAGAGTGTACAGTACTAATTAAGCAAGGGTTCTAGTCATAATTACAAAAAAGAAATATCTGTATCAAAATGTATATTTGGAATGATTTTAAACACACAGATGTACACATACTGACCCACTTCATTAACAGTAGAGCAAAATTCACATACAGGGATTCTCTATTCCTCCCATACACACACACAGTAACATGGCATGCAACACAATATTCAACTCAATAACCTGCTGCACAACACCAAATAAAACAAAACAATATAACTCTGTGGGAAGATAAAACAGACTGAAACTTACAGAGAATCAGAGACACTTGAACTGTTCTAAGCCTTGATCAGGGAGAAGACTGAGTCCTTCCACTTCAACAACAGGCCTAAATTTGGACACCAGGTGGATGGAAATCTACAGTCCTTTGTGACTGGTCAGCTCTAAAGGTGGTCAGTGAATGAACGAACAAGAAAAAGGGAACCACACCAGGGGGCCAAGCATGACATATACACTAACCCTCTGGCATGCCATCAGTTGACCCCACCACCCTCCCCCAAGGAAAATGAGAAGCAGCTGGATCCATGCACTACAGAATGAGAAGCACACAAATATAGCACGGTGCTTTCCCACCAACGCCTCACCATGCCAACATCTCACAGTGGGCTGCGGGGGGTGGGGGATCTAAATGGTGAGAAGAGCAAGGAAGAATATGAGATATGGACGTACATCAGGGTCAAGCAGTACATGACCAAAGTCTGACCTTATTCAAAGGATTGTGTTTGAAGTATGACTGAGAAGGGCTTCAAAAATAGAGAAGAATCAAAAATCTAATTCCATCAACACAAGACAGTAGTTATATATAGAACCATGATGATAAGCATGTTCAAGTAAACCTTTGCAGTGTTAGCAGGACTGATAGATAAGCATTATATACATGGCAACATTTTGCATCAAACAGGAAATGTCCCCGTTACTACCTGATGTTATTTTATAAGCAGAAAAAACTGGAAATTTGCTAAAAATATTCAGAAGAAATGCTGTAAAGAAACTGTGTCAATTACGTAAAACTGCAATTTGCAAGAATAAACGAATTCTTCAATTCCTGCAGTATTTAACAGTGTGAGAGCTATACCACAAAAATAAAAAACAGGGTTCTGGGAATAGCATGCTATAAAAACTTATTTAGAGAATCCTATAAAATTATATCACACCAGAAAGGTCATAGAACCTACATGGAAGCTTTTTTTGGACAAGAGTCAAGGCTGCAAGGCATCCTAGACCCCATTTACACCCTCAGCATTAAAAATACAGGTGTAAACGAACCCAAGACATGTTTAAAAAAAATATTCACTCAAATTTCAGGAGTCCGAGTGGTCTGAGACACATTTTAGCCAGATGTTATAAGCCGTGTAAATGCATGTCCTTAAATACAGTATATCATAACAGGATTGTAAGAATATTGACATTTGATGGAAAAAAAAAAAAAATTCTGTCAAAAACAGACAAGAGTCAAGTTTGAGCATCTTTTCCAGTTTAGTGGTTGGAAAAACATGTCAAAAAGCTCTTTTTATGGTTTAAAGTAAAGATGAGTTAAGACAATTGTTGGAAAATTAGAGTACCTCAGAGAGAATTACACCGTTGCAAATTGTAAAAGAAAGTTTCCCCTTAGAGGAGAATAGGGTTTTGAGATGCCCCTCTCGTCACCATCTCAACCTTGACGAGTGGAGGCACTGCTAATATATGGTTTTTAAGCCTAAATGGAACATCTCATCGGACGGAATCTCACGTCACTCAATGATTAAAAGTGGTCTCAGAGATTACTGGAGGTCTCCAAGCTTTATCATGGAGACAAAAAGTCAGCCTTTCAAATGAATGCATTTATATGTGCTTAGTGATTTGAGCTATAAATGAAATTAGTGTCTGTGTGTATATCAGAATGAATATGTGTTGTAATAACGTAGATGAGTATAAGCCGAGTGTCTTAATAATTTGGATTGAGCTGTGTGAAAGTAATTATTTGGCCAGAGTGTACTGCAAGACTGTGCGAGACAGATAATCTGTTCCAAGCTGCTAACCTATAGGTGCAGGCAAAAGCCTGCCAAGACAGTTATACTGCAAATTAGAATAAACTAAATATGATTACTTATTGTGAATGTTTTACACATCTATATTGAAAATGATAAGTCAAAAGATGATTGGTTTCTGATTAATACATCCATATAAGTTGTAAAAAGATAATCTTGCACTCCCCAAATTCTTACAGGATCCACGACCATGAGGAGGCTAATCATAGAGGATGACGCTAAATGTTCATTTGTTTGTCTTATTTTAAATAACTCAGCTTGCAAACGTTTAAGTTTGGAGGCGTCATATTTCACATAGGAAAAGGAGAAAATGGGAAAAGGGAGCTGAATGCTTTATATGAGCTGTTTTGTGTATTAGGCACCACAAAGAAAAGGGAAAATGATTAACTGGGGACACTTTGGACTATCAAATGTAAATGCATTTGTTTAAAATCTTAACAGGAAGCAATTCAGATACCACTCATGAAATGACTAGATGTAAACAGAGTCATGGATTGGCAAGTGAAAGTAACAGCTCTAAAGGAATAATTAACAATGGAATCGAATGAACATTTTTCCATCAAGATTTGGTCATCAGCCATGTTTGAAACTAATTTTGCTACAACTCGGAAGTACATAAAAACTCATACAGTAGCTGTGTGCTATTGTTTAAAAGCTCAAACGCAAGTTATACATATCTAAGAGATTATTTAACATGTGGATGTGGTTTGAAAGAACAGTGATGAATTGGCTAATTAAGGTGACTACTAAGCTCCACTGTTTAACATCATCCTCCAGTTCTAAACTAAAGGATTCCAAACATGTCTTATCGATGATGTCTGAGGTGAGTGGAAGATTATGTGAATGATTATTTTAAGAGAACCATTTCATACTAGTCATAAGACAGAGGCAGTGGCATTCATGGTGCAGCTGCCAAACTAACAAATGAGGTTTTGTTCTTTACAGAGCTCACAGACTGACCTCACCAGGTGTCTAAAGAATACATAATGTAGAATACAGCAACTGCTGACACTGAGCTAGTTCAATGTCTGCAGTCAGTCCAACTACAGGACAACCAGTAAATAAGTTAGGATTTCAATGTTTAGTAAATGCATGTGAAATGTAGTTTATTGTGCATTCTATGCAGTGTGAACTGAATATGATGGGCTTTGCACAGAGTACAGCTCCATCTAGTGTTCTCTCACTCATTTACATCGTCACAAAAAACAGAACAAAAATACAGAGGAAAGGAGGAGGAGAGGAGAGGAAAGGAGGAGAAGAGGAGAGGAGAGGAGGAGAGCAGAGGAAGAGAAGGAGAGGAAGAGAAGGAGAGGAAGAGAAGGAGAGGAAGAGAAGGAGAAGAGAAAAGAGAATAGGAGAGAAAACAGAAGAGAAGAGAGAAGAAGAGAGAAGAGAGAAGAAAAGAGGAGAAACAGAAGAGAGAAGAGGACATAATGGATGTGTGTTGAAAGTCACCTGATCCATTATGTATATTTTCCAAGTTTTATTACTGAACAGAACTATGCAGGCCATGTTTATTCCAAATGACCACACAACCAGAGAGGCTTCAAGAGAATGTGTAATCATCTGTTTTCCCATCAGTACAATCTAACCCACCCCTGTCCCACCCCCCACAAAGCACAAATCATCTACAAGGTAATGTAAACATACTGATTCAACAGAACTGCAGAAATGTGAAATAAGAGCTGATGAGCTGAAAATGATCTTTCTGACCGCTTCCCACATCACCTCCCTCCCTCCCTCAATCATTCACTCATATCAAGTGTTTGCCTTTTCATTCTACTGTGACCACACTGCAGAGAAGTGAATGTTCAGATGAGAAGGGTTGAACGTCCGGGGCTATAATTAAGACAATTGCAGCGTTTTGTTTTTCTGATGGCTAAAGAGATGACCAGAAGCAAATAACTGTCCTAACGAGTAGGTTAGTGAAGCCAAACCTGCATCCACACTAAGGCTACTCTGATATGAACAGTTACTGATTTTAAGGGGCAGGAAATTCTGAGAGCGGCCGGTACTGGTCGATATGAAAAGAGAGTCCGTTCTTAAGCTTAGCTTCTTAAAACAAACAAACAGCAAAACAAAACCATATTAAATAATATAATAATGCACCACGCTGAGGAGGAAGCAACACAGAATTCTTTGTGGTTTTGGTTTCTCTTGATGTTCCAAAGTTATTCTCATAAAGTTCAGTTTGGATGCATTTGTTTACACTGGTATAACCAATTTTAAGGTGGTGCCCCGTCATTTAAATCAAAAACATAATTGTTAAATAAGACTCCACAATCAGAATCAGCCAAGATAAGAATCGGTTGACTTTTGCTTGCAGATTTTTCTTTCAGTACGAAGACAAAACATGAGAAAGCAAATTCACTTACAACTGTAGCATAAACACAGGACATACAGTGGTGCTTGAAAGTTCGAGAACCCTTTAGAATTTTCTATATTTCTGCATAAATATGACGGAAAACAATCAGATTATCACACGTTCACAAGTTCTAAAAGTGGATAAAGAAAACCCAGTTAAACAAGTGAGACAAAATTATAATACTTTGTCATTTATTTATTGAGGAAAGTGATCCAATGAGATTTGTGACTGACAAAAGTATGTGAACCTCTAGGATTAGCAGTTAATTTGAAGGCAAAATTAGTCCGGTGTTTGCAATCAATGGGATGACAATCAGGTGTGAGTGGTTACCCTGTTTTATTTAAAGAACTATTAAAGTCTGCTCTTCGTAATACATGTTTGTGGAAGTGTATCATGGCACAAAGAAAAGTAGATTTCTGAGGATCCGTTGATGTTCATCAGGCTGGAAAAGGTTACAAAACCATCTCTAAAGAGTTTGGACTCCACCAATCCACAGTCAGAGATTGTGTGCAAATGGAGAGACAATCGTTATACTCACCAAGAGTGGTCAACAAACAAACATCACTCCAAGAGCAAGGCGTGTAATAGTCAGCGAGGTCACAAAGGACCCCAGAGTAACTTCAAAGCAACTGAAGGCCTCTCTCACATTGGCTAATGTTCATGAGTCCACCATCAGGAGAACACTGAACCACAATGGTGTGCTCGGCAGGGTTGTAAGGAGAAAGTCACTGCTCTCCAAAAAGAACATTGCTGCTCATCTGCAGTTTGCTAAAGATCAGGTGGACAAACCAGAAGACTACTGGAAGAATGTTGTGGACAGATGAGACCAAAATAAAACTTTTTGGTTCAAGTAAAAAGCGTTATGTTGGAAAACACTGCATTCCAGCATAAGAACCTTATCTCATCTGTGAAAATGGTGGTGGTAGTATCAGGGTTTGGGCCTGTTTTGTTGCATCTGGGCCAGGATGCCTTGCCATTACTGATGGAACAATGAACTGTGAATTATATCAGAGAATTCTAAAGAAAATGTCAGGACATCTGTCCATGAACTGAATCTCAAGACAAGGTGGGTCATGCAGCAAGACAACGACCCTAAACACACAAGTCGTTCTACCAAAGAACGTTTAAAGAACAGTTACCGGAAATGTTTAGATTCAGTTATTGCTGCAAAAGGTTCACATAATTTTGCCTCTCATGTGTCATATTGGATCATTTTCCTCAATAAATGGCCGAGTATAATATTTTTGTCTCATTTGTTTAACTAGGTTCTCTTTTTCTACTTTTAGGATGTTTTACATCATATTTAAGCAGAAATATAGAACATTCTAAAGGGCTCACAAACTTTCAAGCACCAGTGTAAAATGGCAGTATTGATTTTTTATGATGCCTTCATGTACTGCAGTATGAAGTATCATTATCCTCCATATCATCCAAACCTTGTGTTGGCTTTATCTTGGTCTGACACACCAGCTTTATTCTACCAGAGGTTATATTAAGCCAGCAGCCTGTGATCGCATTAGTCTATAAATGTCCATATTTTAAAACCCTGATTTTTCTGCTTTCGCACGCTTGTCTTGTCGCCTTGATTGGTTTTGAGGAGATTTACAGAGGAAAAGTGACAGCCTCCCAAATAGACAGGCTAATCGACAATGACAACACTGTTAAATAACAAAGAACAAAGCTAGATAACATTTAGTATGGGCAAGAGGGAGCTGCTGCACTGCTTTGAACTGAACTGAACACTGACTCTACAGACCCAGCACTGGCTAGCACTAAAAAGGACAGAAAAAATCAAACCGCTGACTCAGAGAAAACCAAGGTAACATTTGAAATCACTTTAAGATAAAGAGTAACAGAATACGAGCTGTTCAATAACTTGTTTCTCCTGCAGTGAAAACAAGCAAACAAAGGCTTTAAAAGCTTCACTGTTGAACGAGGCTTATGCATCATCATGTTTGTGAGAGTCAGGAAGGATTTACAAGGGGATGAGAACTTTACTTGAGTATTACACAATCATTCTGTGGGTTCTTCATGCAAAAACAAACCGAGTGCTCTGGGGAAAGCTCAAACAGATGGATTCAATATTAGGAGGGAAAAGCCCCTTTATGACCATCACGATGAGGTCCATGCATTCGATTTCTGCATGTGTGTGCAGGATAACAGCTCATCAGTAACAGACTTAGACGGTAAACAAGCAGAGGAATATAAACTGACCTTGTTTGTGCTTTTAAAAACAGCCTCCATCATAGACTTGACTCTGTAATGAGACAACTCATAGCAGCCCCAAATGACCCACATACTTGGATAATGGGACCCTCAGCCCTATTACAGTACTGAACTCAGATCAGAGGAACCAGATCTCATCTCCACGCAATCATCACAAAACACTATAAACGGGAAAACAGAGGATGGAGAGAAGACTTATTGACTGTGTAGAAGAATGAAAAGAGAACAAGACATCATTACAGAGAAAACAAGTCATGGTTTTATTTGATTAGAGAACAGGGAGGACTGAAGAACCCAAGCAAGAGTGAAAGAAAGAGGCCCAGAAACTTCACTTTACCTCTCATCCTGCTTTCTTCTACGCAACCTCTTGGTCCTTAAGAAGACAACTCTTTAGAGAGAACCCATCCACCACAGTGACAGTGTGGACAACAGTGGAAGGAAGTCAACTGAAAGTGACAAGCCTACTGGGACGGACCGGGCGGGACCACAAAGAGTCATTCAATCTGACAACAACAAAACAAGCGGTTCCTTGCTCAAAACCATTATATGCCTTGAAACCAGTGTGGCTCTACCACAGAGCAGTTTTGTTAGCATTCAAACTGTTGGCTGAATGTCACATCCTTTGGCCAGAAACAGGACAGTACCTCTCAGTCAGCCCTGATGGGCAACATTTCGGTTGATTACGTTGCCCTTTACCAACAAACACCTGACTATGACATGGACAAAGCTGACTTAACGACCCAGACACAGCATTTCACATTTATCACACAGGGAAATACGAGGGCTATGAAGCAGGTCACACTGCGGGTGAAAAGACTGATTATGGACTGATGCCAGTATTTCCATCTGGCAAAGTTTGCAACACTTAATCAGCACAAGCCCTTTGTTCGGTGGTGCATCTGCCTGGGTCAACGGCTGAATGAGGCCTGAGGGGTCCCAAACACTGCAGGGAAATGTTTTAACCACCAAATAAACCACAGTAATTAACTGGAGTGAGATCTGCAGGGAAAGGGGAATAAAATGTGACCACCTGGATATTAGTAATTTAGTCAAATAATACACAATTAACAGCAAATTAACTGTCCCATATCTGACAGAGTGATGGAGGGTCAGTCGTTCCCTGCAAATAGGTGAAAAAACACCCATCACTCATCATTACGAATCATACTTGCGCTTACAATCCACATCAACAGACAGGTCATGTGTCTCCAGCTTTGGCTAGTCCAGTCATGTCCAGTCTGCCGATTGTAAATTGTTGGGAGGACAACAGGAGCTTTAAACAGGCACAGAGGCAGTGACCTGGTATTCATGGTATCCATGTAGATACTTTTCTACTAACAGGTTGACTAAGTAAAGACAAAAAAAAAAAAAAAAAAAAAAAAAACACATTGTGTGGGATGGATTAGGTGACCGTCCTTACTAAAGTAAAGACTATAACAGTTATCCAGGGCTTAGACACCGGTCATTAAAGTTAAAGACTAGTATTAACTGATTCCATTAACTGATTGATACCCGAACCCATCATCTGGTGCTGAAAAAGCTTTTCTTGATGGCAAACATTAATTTTGTGGTTTTTTCACACTGTGGACTAAATTTACACACTTGCTAATGTCCGGTATGGTTTGTTCCAATATATTAGATATATAGCATGTATACTGGAACAAACCAGCATTTAAAATTCCTACAAAGAAACATGTGCTTCCTATTTAAGTATCATTAATCTAAAAGAACTTAAGTAGTAAGAAGTAGTAATGGACAGTTAAGCACTGCATCATGCACAATTACGCTTCAAGTCATGACTGCATTTAAGGGACCCCAAGCTGCCCCTAAGGTACCGACACTGATCAGAGGATCGCGACTTTGAATGCTGGTCACGCTGTTGCAAAATTGGCCATGCACTCATCATGACTACTACCAATGATTGTCTGCTGGCTCAGGCCTCTGCAAGCTGATACATCAGAGTTGGGGATCATGTAGTTTCCTCCAAGAAAATTAGGCTGCCAGAAATGATACATCCGCAGCTGTTAGAAAAGAGGCGGAGCCTGACTTCACATGCATCAGAGGAGGCCTGAGAAATTGGGTAATGGTAAAAACAACAAACATGCATTTATCTACTTAAATAATAAAACAAAAAATCCACTAAAATAAAAAAATTGACAGACTGCTGATCTGAAAATTTTCAATCAATTATTGCCAATTCTCCAATTTACCCACCATGCAAATTACTATGAACCACTGAGTAAGAGTTCCAGGAACCCTCATTTAATCCCAGTTCTTGAAGAATAAAAAGTTATAATGGGAGTTTATAACTCTTCAACTACTATTATGCTTAAAGATTAATCAAAATAACCAGATCATGCTATGTCATTCTTATAGAAATGATTAGCGCATTATTAGTGTAGTAGTGCCTGGATTTCCAGTGATGTGGTTATGCATGCTTCCAGTTAGAATTGTTGAGCCTGTGCTGCACCAAAGGGGACACTCAAGAGCAATTATGTTCTGTTCCCAGGATAAGCCCGAGCTGAGCCTCACTAACAAAAGATGAATCGTCAAAAAACATTTATTATATATGGCAACCAAGAGAACACTGTTCAGGCTGCTTCTGGGACTTATCTGTGCATGTGCCTGGATGCATCACAGAATCCATGTCTCAGTTCGTTTATTCTTGAGATTTTTCTTGATGTCTTGGACATTATAAATCTCTCATTATGTGGGAGGTCTCCTAAACCACAAAATCTCTCACTACAACACCAACACACCCATGACCTTGTGCCGTGTTTGCATGTGTAGGTACGCACACAATATTACTAAGCTGAACGCATGTTAACTCTGACAGGCATTAGAAAAATATCACACCAGCTCTCAGAACAAAAAGGAGCGAATAGAGCTTTTACCGCTGAAGAGATATACACGTTTTGGCAAAGAAGGAACACACACATAGCCAGGGGAACGAGTTGTGTGTGAGATTTGCCTTGGGTGGGGGTTTGGTTCTGCCCCAGATGTGGCTGTTTGCACTCTGACGGAGCGAAACCTCAGGGCAGACTTAATTGAAAAATCATGTTCTTTTATTCCTCACTACTCTGCAGAACAGGCTGAACTCATCGCTGCTCTCCAAACAGCAGCCCAGCCCTCTCTCACTGGGACATCCCTCTGTTACCATAGTGCCTTCCCAAACTTGAGCGCTGTTGCCCAGGAAACATTTTGTTATTGATGGGGAGGCCCAGACACATCTCTGACATCATCACTGTGTGTTCTGTTTGACTGATGGACAGTACAGAGACATTCTGTAGATGCACCTATCCATGAATAGCAATGGACCACTTCACCAAAACAAACCTCTAGAGCTCTGCTTTTAATGAACCACAACCTAAAGGCCAAAGCATGTTGCCCAAATGCTCTGCAACAATCACCGATAAATGCTAACAGTTGTCTTTAGAACACTCGGAGTAACAAAATGACCAGCCAAATTAAACAGAACGGGGTGAGAATGATCCAAGATCAATGATCTTCAAATTCAGTACCGAAGGGAGAGTTTACTAGATTCCCTGCTCAACACACCTGTTTGAATTCTAGAACATTCCAGATCACTTGGAACAAGTGGAGCTGTGAACAGTGGTCCTGAAACTTTTGAAGAATAGATGAGAGTTAATGATGGCATTATTCTAGTTACCAATTGTACTCTGGACATTTAAAGAACACAGACTAGAGCGATGTGGGGAAAAGGTTTGGAGGGGGTGTACCCTCGTCTAACTCTAATCCAAAAGTTAGTTTAGTTTTAGTTAGCTTCACCCAGTGGTGTATATTCTTTACAACAATGATTCAGTCAGAGCAGCAGAGAGAGGAGCATGTCTAGCTCCAGAACTGCATGCTATTAGTGGATGGTATGGTCAAAAACTCAGATCACTAAAAATTAAAATTTACTTATTGTTTTAGTACTTAAGTAAATAAATATGGGCTGTCGAAGGCAGTGCAATAATATAACTTGATAAATATAATCTCAATATAATGCAAACTAATTATATATATA
>BRDA01008203.1:5648-35746 GCA_036984385.1 Crenuchus spilurus | reverse complement strand
CCTCTTTGCACTGTAGAGTTTCAGCTGGCAACAGCAGATGGCATGGTGGATTGTGTTCACTGACAATGCTTTCTGGAAGTATTCCTGAGCCCATTATGTTATTTCCTTGACAGTGGCATTCCTGTTTGAGATGCAGTGACGTTTAAGAGTCCAGAGATCATGAGCACCCAGTAGAGTTTTACGGCCTTGACCCTTATGCACAGTGATTGTTCCAGATTCTCTGAATCTTTTGATGTTATGCACGGTTGATGATAACTTAAGTCTTTGCTATTTTATGCTGAGCAACACCATTCTGGTATTTCTGCGCAACAATGGTGGAATTGGTTATCCTCTTACCATCTTGGCTTCAGAGAGACACTGAGAAGCTCTTATACCCAATCATGTTGTCAATTAACCTAATTAGTGTTAATTGGTCTTCCAGCTGTTCGTTATATGCTCAATTTCCAGCCACTTATTGCTACTTGTCCCAACTTTTTTGGGATTTGTTGATGCCATGAAATTTTGAAACATTTTTCCCTTAAAATTATACATTCTCTCAGTTTAAACTTTTGATCTGTGATTTGTATTCTATTCTGAATAAAATATTAGATGTTGGCACCTCCACATCATTGCCTTCAGTATTTATTCACAATTTGTTTAGTGTCCCAACTTTTTTGGAATCCGGTTTGTACAAAGCATATTTAAATAATGAAAAACCACTTCATGTTCAGAAGGTGTGTCCAAACATTTGACTAGTACTTTGTGGGCCAGTCACCACATTCTCTTGCCTGTGGACCAAACATGGACAAACAGTGAAATAATTAACCATCATCCCAGTATTGTGACTCAGTCTGTCCTCTATGAATAAGATCAGCATATAATTTGCTTAGCCTACAGTTTGAGTTACCCGCTTTTAAAACATGATACTCACAGGGGATGCAGGATGTTTGCGCAGTTGAGCTGTAAAGTCAGGCTCTTTGTAAGAAGCCCCGGTAACACCTGACTGGCTTTTTATCCTACTATCTGAGCGGAAGTTAAACTCTTTGGGAATGGTTGTGGACAGTATCTGCTTCTTCGGAGGTTGGCCTGGTATAAAAATAAAGTGATGACAACTCCACAATATGCAACAGAGCATACCAATTTTAAAAGAAAACGTATTTAACCACAAAAGGTTTGGCACAACTAGCTGGAAACCAGGTACTCACTGCCAGCAAGTGCTGCCTTGTAGCTAGCCTCATTCCTCTTGCGCTGTTCCGCCACCTCCTTCTGTAGAGCTTGAATACGCTCCATCTCCAGCTGTTCTGTGCTCCTGTGCCTGCAGATCAAAATGCAGTTTAGATAAATGACATCAATGAGGAATGCTATTAAAACTAAAGCCATAGCTTAATGAATTAATTTAGCAGTACTGTTACACACTGATTAGCAGTGGTAGATGCAGAAGTGGCAACAGCAGGCACATTTGGTTTGTTCTTTAGTCTAATGCTGCTTCTGGCAGGAACAGCACTGCGGCGAGCCGACGTCTGGCCTGCGGAACTCCTGTCAAAAGTGCAAGTAAGTCTTTAGGGGTACAGGAAAATAGCCAACTTTTACATCAATAACTGAACACAGTTCTGGTGCCACTACAGGCTGGCTGAAGCATGATGTGCAGCTCCACTCATACCCACATTTTTCACCAGGGACAAAGCACATTATTTTCCTTTGGGCTGGATGTTTTTGTTGGCTCTGCCAAACCCAGGCTGCATTAACTTTAGCTGTTAGCTAGATCGATAAAAGGCTAGAAGTCATAATAGCAAGCACAGCAACCGTTTCCTGGATACTCATCACATTGTTCTTGTGTTCACCTAGTGCTACGAGCATTGAAACACGCTTTATTGCCACCCCATCAGTAATCAAAATGGTCTGCTTTCATGTTGGCTTGCATACCAAAAACTTAGATTAGTGATGTGAATTACAGGCTTGGCCTACCATCTAATGTCTTCATATGCAGACCTAGATAGGATATACATTTGGCAGAGAGATTGGGGGTGTAATAAGGCTTGTAATGTGAATATAGCCCAAGTGTCCAAAACTCTACATCTATTACAACCTGTGAAAGACCATGTCACCAGTGATGCTCCATCTTGTAATATCACAAACACTGTGCACTGGTTCTTTATACAGACTTTGTTTTTTTACCTCCGCGGGTGACGGAAAACTGTCCTTCTTGGATTTGGAACAACTCTGTAAGTAGTAGAACCATTACTGACTGAATATTCAAACAATACCTACAAATGTAAAAACTCTAGATATAGCTGTACCTGCGCTTCTTGTTCACTGGTGGTGTAAGAGCTTGAGGACAGTCCTGTTTAACCACTGAACGCTTAGCAACTCTAGATTATATGAAGAAAAAGGAAAGAGGCAAAAGCCAAGTTTGTGCATCACATCCTCACAGGTTAAAATTAATATTTTCGGTATCCTAGCAAATGTTGGCAAGTAGTTACACAATTGTAAAACACATACAATGGCAGTCTACAGTCATCAGAGAAAGCAGACAGATTAATATACTCTTATATAATATAAAAAATAAAAAAAACAAAACACACCACACCACCACTTTAGGTTATTCATTTTAAATGTATGGACTAGTTTTAATTAGTTTTCTTAAACAAATGCATTTTAAGAGAATTTTGAATTAAGACATTTTTTTAAATAAATAAACAAGCAACTATAATGTCATTACATCATGGGCAGCGTACCTGCGTGACTGTGCTGGGACACTTTTCTGACCCTGACCTGGTCCTGCATTTGGTCTGCTGGCACCCCATGATGTCACAATATTGGACACTGGTTCTGTGACTGTATTACCTGCAGAAAAAATTTTAACACTTAACAATGCAAAATAGAAACCCAACTGGCATTAACAGGCAGGAAATTAATGGCCATAGTCTGCAGTCATTAAAAGACACTGCAAACACCATCATAATATCAAACAATTAACAAATGTTCCCAATACTCTCTTAAATAATATACAAAAAATATATATAACTGACAATAGACACAGGCTCACCTCCACACACACCATTACATAATCCTTTAGAAAAGTAACCAAATAACTATTAAGGTCAGATTTTTTTAACATTTGGACAAGTTACCTGTTGGTTGTCCTTTCACCATCGGGTTTACTATGGCTTTTGGCAGATCGTCATAGGAGGCCCCCTCAAAACGTTTTGGAGGCCTTAGAGGGGTTGTGAGGTGCTCCACTTCACCATTTTGAGGGGCAGCCATCATGTCTACGTGAGAAGAAGCCATAACAAATATAGAAGCAGCTCATAAAACAGCTGTGTTTTACACATGCTGCAGATAGAACACAGTATAATTGTTTACGTAACACTGACTGAAATAGGTTAGACAATGCAAGAAAGTTCTGCCTTGAAAACAGTATCATTTATGTTCATAAGTCCAGCTTTTTAGGTAAAGACTTGAAGGCTAACAAAGCTCCGACAAACCCACCGTTGCAACAACACATTTAATAAGCTTACCAAACCACTGATCGGCATTATCTTCAGGATCCAAATGGAAATCGTCCATTACATGAGACGGGGCGTCGAAGGCATAAAAATCAGCAGAGTCGCCTTTCTGCTCCATGTCCATCTTCACAATCCTGAAACGCCTGAAAATCCACCCACAATTAACGCATAGCGTTAGTTTGATCAATCCAAGACGAACGTTAACATATTTTGTAAGAAAATGACTACCTGCATGAATAACAGCGAGCTAAAGCTAATGCTAGCCAACAGAACAGAGATAACGTTAGCGCGGAAGTTAGAGACAAAAAAACAGTTAACTAAATGACCTAAACAGAGATAGAGTTAAACAACTTGCCTGTCAAAAGTTATCTTGTCCAAACAGAATAGCCCAAAAAAATTTTACACTTAAAAGAATAAAAGTAGGTGTCCTCCAACGAGCACTACTTAACCAGCGTCACCAAAAGGACAAAACGTTTGAATATCAGCGCCGTTGGTTTCGCGTTTAAAAAGCAGCCAATCACAACATTAATTAGAACTTACTCGACCGCTCATTGGTCAAAGTGCGTCTGACATAAGAGACGCGTTGTGCTACGTGACTACTTTATAACAGGATATTTAATTTTTATATATATATTATTAGTATATAAGTCACGCGGATTGATTTATTTCGCGTAAAACAATTGCCGATTTAAGAAGACAATAAATAATATATAAGACAGCAAAATGGTGTGTGTGTGTACACGGCACTCGCATTTTAATGAAAAAAGACTGCAAGTATTTTATGTCGTCTTCTAATCTGAATGCTAACAGTGTTTAAAAAGCAGCTTCTGATTTGTTGCTCCAGATTGCTGATGATGGTTTGTCACTGTTATAATCTTGTCAAACAGGAAGTTAATAAAACAAACATGTTATTTGCATTTTACGTCGTAAAGGCTACTTTATAATAGTTCAAGGCTACTTATATTACTCTGTTAAACAAGTAATTTACTTGTTTAAAATAACAAGAATAACCGATAGTTGTTCCTTAATGCTTAAGCATTAAATGCCCATTATGTTTTTCTCCCTTAAATTTATCAAGAGCTGGCAATACAACATCTAGTCCACATTATTAGGAAAATAATTTACCTGGTACCAACTACAGGTATTGATTTAAGACATAGCAGTTATTAAATATCAAGATGATGACAATTAATGTATTAATACACCAAATGCATTGTCTCTAACTAAAATAGATAATCAGTACCTACTAGGAAATTCTGTATGTAATATTCTGTATGTAATATCACAACTTTTTCACATTCAGACAAGTATTTTCCTTTTTATACATAGGGTTTAAGATATTTTATTCAGGGGTGAAGAGATTCCACTTTGTTTTAATGTGATAAAACATCTTGCAGCACACAAGTCTTATTTATCAGTAGCTATACTTGTACTAACTATACATAATTAAACACATGGGAGGCACAATGTTTATAAATGTTTAATGATTTTTAGTGCAAACATGATTTAGAAGATGTAATTGGTACAGAATCAATGTGTAAAAGCCACAATACAGCAAATATACTGTACATTAAAACTACAAGGTAATAAGGCTGGACCTCAACATGCAATGCTTTGCATGGAAGAATGTTTCAAGTGTCTTCATTGGAAAGCAAAACAAAAAAAAGTAAGTTAGATGTGTACAGTATATATTAGGAGGAATGTGTTCTTCTTTGCAGTGTATTACATCTTCTGGATCATGACCTGGAATTTACCTGAGAAGAGAGTGAGAATAGTAAGGACAGCATCCAGATATGTAAATGCAGTTAAGCAAGAAACTATCAGCCTACATCTAGCACACTTAATCAAGCTAGTCATGACTTCTCAAAACAAGGCAGTAGGGCTGTACGGTAATACAGTGGTAACCCTACTTATGAGTTTAATCTGTGTAGGAGCCAAGCTCGTTAGCTGGTTTGCTCGTTAACTGGATGCATTTTCCTCATAAGAATACATGTAAAACTGATTAATCCGTGTCAGACGGCCAATATACAGTATACTTTAGTATGCGAAATAATGTGTTTATATGGGTTTTTTAAAAAATAAACGAGACGACGACGACACTTGTGTAGGCTGGCTCGTGTAGGTGTTCACTACCTTTTGCTACCTTAGCGTCGCTTTCACTAGCACTTTTGGTCAAAGGTATTGGCTGACCTCTTCTTCTACAGTAGCATCTAAAGGATGCTACGACCACAGCGCCCCTAGCGGTTGGCATACTTGAACACATTTACACTACTCATTACTTGGAATTTTACTCGTTATCTGGAACAAAAATATTCAGAGACCTCAGCTCGTTACCTGGAATAATCGTTAGTAGGGTTACCACTGTACAGAATTTCTTAACTATAATTCTGAAACTTCATCTATGCAGAACTAATATTTGTTGCAAAATGCAGTTCAGTCGCACACATTGATCACAGTTGTTTTATAAAGAGAGGTCAGTTTTAATTTTGACTGAATCAAGGCTTCATTCTCATCACATTAAGGGTTCCCAATGGTTTTTAAGCACATGGTCATGTTTAACTAGAGATGTAAATGCACAGAATGCTAAATTATGCCGATACATTCTTAGCAAGCATGACCTCATAAATTGTTTGTGAAAATGAATCAAAATTGATGAATTGATTACAGCATCATTACTAGTGGCAGTAAAAATTATGTTCTGAATAGCTGATGACAACTGCTGTCAAGTGTTTGTGTGCACGTATTGATAAAACTGATTTTAAAAAAATCATACATGCAGGCATGACAGACACTTCAGCTGTGACGATACTTTTCACACCAAGATTGGACAGCCCTCCTCTCACCAGGCCACAGGTGAACGCCAAATACTACATCAAAAACAAACCATGATTCACAAAGCATTCTCATGTAACATTTACTGTGAAATCCATGTAAAGCTACTGTCAGTATTAAGCATAGCAACAGTCATACAGGAAAGTTCTAACTGGACTTTTAGAACGTCTAGGCCCAGATTAGGACAATTTTTCAGTCTTAATGTAAAGCACACACATACCTTTGGCGCATGCTCCAAATACTGTTTACCCGCAGACAACTGAGTCAGCAGTCGGAACTTGTTATCTTGTAGGACATAAATACCCTAAAAAACATTTAAACATGTTATATACCACATGGTATGCAGTCATATAAAAACAAAATCTGACACTTCTGGTCACACAAGTTCAACTCTACAGTGAACAAATGGAAAAAAAAAAAAATCAGCAAATTTTAAAGCAAACTTACTCAATTTCTTAAATTTAATACACTGGACAAAAACTCAGTATTTAACATGCCATGCTGATGTTCAGTATATCAGCACAACCTTAACAGTGCTCTATTTGTGTGTGTTGCTTATATGCAACAGCTCTACATGTGTTATTTATCAGTTAACAGTAATAGCATTGATTTGCTTTGTTATTTAATAAGTTATTTGACTCAGCCAACACAAATAGGCTTCATGTTAAATGTCATTGCATCCACTTATTAGAAGCTGGCAACAGCAGTATGAACCAATGGCAATATGGTCTGTAATGTAACCGAACCTATATTACATACATATACATATATTTACATATACATATACATGTTTTATTTGATTTCAGTATCTAATAATAGCGAAAGAAAAAATCTGTCAAAACCAACTAATAAAGTACCAGAAATGGGATAATCCTGACTGTGATTTTTGCTGTGTACCTCAAAGCACAATGTTCTGAAGACACTGCGAGCAAAACGGCATCATACTCAAGGTAGCTCGTACAGAATAGCTGAGCCAGAAGTGATGCAACTTGTTTTACAAACTCCCACAGTGTCACGACTGGAATGTTGTCAAGCAATACAAACAAGCAATTTAATGCACACTAATTTGGGCAACCCAAATTTTCTCTATGGGGCAAAGCCTTTCTGTTAATGTAAATCTCTATTCTTTGAGGCTAAACTAAAGGTTCATGGCATGAAGGTTAGAGAAGTGAACTAAATGAGTTAGAGAATGGATCACTACACTGAAATTAGAGAAGTGAGCACATGTGTGATCACTGCCCCCTAGTGTGCGAGTGTGTGCATGTGTGTGTTCACTGCACCAATTGGATAAAAGTGGTCAATTCCTATTTGTAGCACTGTGGTGAAAGAGTTGGCTCGTCCTTCTTTTTTCTTTAATTAATGCAAGTAACAGTTCATAGAACACACCTGTAGTTAACTGCAACAGTTAACAGTGCACATGTGTAGATTACATCTAGAGATAAAAGTCCCAGTGCTGTTATATTTATATATCATCACTCATGAAATGTCTCTTATCCAATCAACTTTCTTGGTTGGCTCCAAATGTTGTATAACGGTAATTTCAGAGAACAAATAAATCTGATTAAATCACCATTGTAATGAAATTGAAGGTGCAAAGTTTCACTACAATGAATGACTTTGTTTACATCTCAGAAAATTGAGTAGTAAGCACATGATCAGCACAGAAGATCCCAAACCAAACTGCACCTACTTGATGGTTTGTTCTCAGGTTATCAATCTGCTTCTTAAATACACAGGTCCAGAAATCTTTACAGATGAACTTCATAACATCAAGCTCATCCTTAAACCGTGCTGTGTCTTTGGTGAACCTATGAAAAAAGTAATCACCATAAGTAATAATAATCAACAATCACTTGATCAGTTTTAGTATCTGCATAATGTCAACATCATATTCATGTGTGGGTTATCATTACTAAACTATGAGGAATGAACAGAGGCCGCAGAGACAAGCGGGAAGTCAGTTTCATTTTATTTGGATATAAATGTTTTAGAACTGATTGCTTCACATTTTTCTGAATTTTGGCCCAAAAAGAGGCACATAGAGGAGGGCTGTTTTGAGCAAAAATGCCCAAGTGTGATTTTTCAAACTAATATTGTAGCTGTGATTTAAACTGCAATTATTTTCTCAAATGAATGCTCAGATGTGCTCACCCCCCCCCCCCCGAAAACCAGAACATCCACTTTTTCTGGCGTGAAGCTTGACCTCTCAATATAGTGTGTCAGACTGCCAATAAATTGTGATTGTGATGTCATAACACATGGAGGTTGCCATGGATTGGTCCAACTTATCTCCAGGAAATTTACAAGCTCTGTCTTTGGTTAAATTTCCCCCCTTAAAACTAAAGATGTTTTGAACAATGTAGACTACAATACAAATAACTGCAGCTCTTGCAATTTGAACATTGCACTCTCTTAAACTGTGGTTTCAATGTAAAGACAATTAAACAGTGGGCGACAAAGTCAGAGAAATACTGAAGAAGAAACACTGAGAGGAGCGAGTACTCCTCAGAGGAACCCTTTTTCTTTTGGGCCACATAAGTATGAAAAGTTATCAGTCAGCTTAAAATGAAACACAGGGATCACACACACAAGGTCATTCCAATGTTTCTACTCTCGTATGTCCTCCAATTCAATTTCCTGTGAACATATGTTGACCCTCCTATTCCTGTCACATTTGACTCAATTCCGTTTAAATTATAATGATTAAAAACACTACAAAACAATTAAACAGACAGAACAAAATAAATAGTTATCTTATATTTTGAATGATTGTAAAAAATGCTGCATCTGCGGTGTTGTGGGTGAAATTTTATCTTTCATAATATTAAAGAGTCAGGGTGGTTAGGCTATATCATTAGGAGGTATCAATAGCCTATGTAATATTAAGCAAATACAGAGCATGGGGAACTACGTTTTCAGTTGCTCAATAGGAGCTGGGGAATAAACGACCCTGAGAGAGCACACAAGTTCATAAGTGGGAAATATTTGAACATAGATACAATTACATGGCAGATACTGATCTTCAAATAATGTTTGGGATATTATAGCCTCGAGACAGATTATCATTACCTTTCAATGAGTCCTTGTCCCACACGGAACCCCATGTTCTCCAGTTTGGAAACACAGCGCCCATTTTCCTGGACACAGAATCACGTACAATGGCATAAAATTATGTTAGAATAAGGAAACACACATAGGTTAATTACCCAAGAGGCACAATGACGTGTGAAAATGTTCTGACAATGTTGTCTACATTCTTGCAACGTTCACATAACGTTGTGAATAGGCTGGGTAAAGAATAAGTATATAAATATGATGATCAGCTGCACTGGGTCTGAGCCCTGTCATTTGTTGATGTGCTGCTCTTACTGTTTCTCCGCTTTCTGCACTGTTCACATACTGAATCACTTCGTTATGGAGGAACTGAAAGAGAGCCTCGTCTGCCATGTCTGCGCGAAAAACACTCCCACACTACGACTAAATCATCTGCCAACGCCTGTGAGTTACTTATTTCAAGAAAAGATGTGTTATAATGATAAATACAGCATGTCCAGTAAGAAATATGTATCAAGCTGACAACGAATAACAGCCCAGCACCGTTCTCTGTGTTCAATCAACAAAGGGTCCTTCTACTGGTAGTTTACTTTAGTCGTCCCTGACTGTGCCTGTGTGTTTATACGAATGCACTGCTTAAGAACTAAGAAAAAAGAACGACAGTATAACACCAGGTCGGTTAAACTTCAGGGATATCAGTCTGTACAGTTAGGAAGCATAAGTGATGCTCTGGTGCAAACGAAAGTGACAAATGTACAAATGTTACTGGAGAGACAACAGCAATAAAAAAGGTACTTGGTTAGGTGGTGGCTCTCGTTATGATTTTTTTCTAAACCTAACACTCCACTGCAGAGGGACACTTCATATGAAGTAAGTGAGTCCATTTAATTTCACATGTGCAGTGCCCGCACACGCTGATCACGTGATATCGGTAAAGGGGACTTCCCCCAATCTGCTCTCTACTCACTCCTCTTATCTACTCTGCCTCTTTGTGCGTCCACAATGACGGCTCATCCATTGACTATATATAAACTGGACACAACAACAGCAGTAGAAACGCGAGACCAAAACGTCTCTGACGCCCTCTAGTGGCTATTTGCAGTGTAATTTGAAACCCCGCTGTCAACCATTTTATTGAATGGGAGCTACAACTTAATCAGTTTCCTCATTCAGTCATTTACCTTGTATTACTTCCACAATCTGTACCAAACCTAATGAACCCACCAGTATTTTATTTACATTTAAATGCATTTTATAAAAGTTTTATAGAAGTTACTTGGGGATATTTTAAAGGGCGTAATAAGGTGATTGACAGCTTGGTTGAATTGATTAATGGCTAATTCTGACAGCCATGGACATGCAGCTAATGTTAAAAATACAGCTTGGCTTGTTTTACTTTCTCTGACTTTGTAAAGATTAAATTTTCATGTTGACATTTTGGAAATAAAGCAATGTTTTGTTTTGTTTTGAGCAGTAAGTTGTACCAACATACACTCAAAATGAGCATCACCCCAACAGAGGGGGCAGATTTCATACAGAAACTGACTCTACTGCACATGTGGTGGTGGCAATTTACATCTAATGTGCAAGCAATACAGCTGTGTCCATTTTGGCAGTTTTTTTTTTTTTTTTTTGCTTCAAAACATCACAGTATACAGAAGTGTACATAGTACCCAGTATGGAAGTAAACAGAAGCCCACTGTCCAATTCCTATATATAATCTATGGGCTCACCACACTGTGGTGCTGTACCAAAGTACAAAGTGTGGCTGCAGAGTGAGCAGCAGAGCACACTACACCACCACACACCACAGAGGTGCAGCTTAAAATGCAGAAACACTTCACAAATATAGGTTCCATTATTGTTTTCAGTCAAATATTATTTTACTATTCTCATAAGACTAATTACAGACACAGTCTTCTGCATTGTCTTTAAACAAAGTCATTGATAGGTGACCTTAAAGTTCACAAACAGCAAATAAATAAATACATTTCACCCCAAAGATAGTGTCCTTGAATTTATACCCTTCACAGCTCAACTGCTTCCAATAGACATTACTGACTCACATTAGGAGCAGATGTTGCTGTGTAGCAGTATGACAATCAAGTTTTTCATGTATTTTATTTAAATATTATTTTCTAACATTGTGCGTTTGACTTATGAAAATGGCAGTAGTTCCCAAAACATTAAAATATTCCTGTATGTGTTGCATAAGGTGTTGCATTTAGTTACTGGGTATGGGGTTGGCCCGTCGGCCTCTGTTTAAGCAAGTGTGCAGTTGAAAACACTGTTCACATGCTCAACACACTTTCACTAATGCTGGCCCGATGCTGCAGCAGCCAATAAAAAATGAAAGATTTGCATACGAGAGCTTAAGTGAATATTGTTTACGGGAAGCTTGTCACTCAAAAACATCACAGTAACTGTTAGCTGCTGCTACAGTTTAATCAAAGTTATCAGTTAGATACAGTTATCTTACCTCAATAAAGGTATATTTCATTTATTAATGCCTGGAATGGATTGTATTTAAATTCCTTTGGTTGCAACAACCAAAGTAAAGGCAAGAGAGTACCACCGGTAAGGGGTGCCGAATTTGGCACAACATTGGATTATGCTTTTTGAAATTTCATTGATGAGGTTCAATTGTTTTGAGGTTCAACGCTTCTGTGTGTCACTGCATGGGTGGGTTAAAGGACCACCCCTGTGTGTATTTTAAACTACTATGAGTGGATCAGAGACAGCAAAGATACTGATGTTTTAAACACCTCAGTGTCACTACTGGAGTGAAAATAGTGCATCAACCAAAACTATCCAGCCAACAGTGTCTTGTGACCACCAGTGAAGGACTAGAACAGGGTGTCTGCAGGGGGCTGGATACACAGTTTGGTGATCTTCCTGATCAAACACACCTTATTCAGCTAAGCAGGTAATTACCAGGTTTAACTGCAGTGTCAGAGCAAAGAAATCACCAAACTGTGCTGGACTACAACCCTCCAGGACTGGTGTTTGACACCCCTAGAGGATGACCAACACGAACTGTGTCTCCCCATCAGAAATTTTGAAATTGTTTAGTATTACCAGTTATAAATTACAAAAACAATAAAGGCTGATTATATTCCTGTTTCCCCCCCAAAATGAGACCTGTATTTAGCAAACAGACAGATAGACTAATGTTGAGACAAGTCTAGAAGAAGCTTTATTTCGGTGTCATTCATGAAATTTATACTAAGTACATTAATTGATTTAAACTTTTTTTCCTTCAAAATGTTAGTAAAATAAAACTGAACAAAAGGCCAACTGAAACACAACAAGCGCCAATGTTGGACATATTAACGATGTAACACATCTTACTCCAGTGAGATACCCACATAAACACTGAAATCTCACTGCGAGGTACAGTACAGCCATGCACAAAGTGCAGCTCTGAGGTAGTTAAGTCTAAATCCAAATACATCACAGTAAGGCTGGGTTCCATTTCATATCAGCTTGGGCCATTTGTTTCACCACACTTAAGTCCTCATACTGAACTGTCTTGAGTTTCAGATTCAAATGGAACTAGGCCTAACCCTGTATCACAGTAACTGCACAGGCCACTGATCCATGAAAGTAACAGCAAGTCTTAATATAAAAAAATTAAGGTTTGGCTTTTAAAACTTCCAGAAATAAGATCGTTAGACACTTTAATCAGCTAATATTCAAATGGGAATTCCAGCAAATATTAAAAATTCATTTTTAATGTCATTTTTCAAGTCATTCAGAGTGGCCTAATATGGAATATGCCACAATACATGAAATACTTAAGGCAATATAAGGCAAAATGGTACACAAAGCAGTTAACAGCCCTACATTTAAAAGGCACACATAGGTTGATTGGTCATTTTTGATGGTAAACTTCATTCCAGTTGCACCAGTAGTTCCCTGTGGTTTAAACGGGCAATTCTGACATTTTAAGTGAGGTTCCAATGTTTAGTTAAAAGGGAACTTCAAAACGCATAGGGAGTAGTGAGTAACAGCTTATCACTACACAGGACATTGACAGAAAAATTTACATATCAGTCATCATGTGTTGCGTGTCAAGATAGTTGGCTTTATCTGACAGCAGCTAATGTGCGAGTGGGATTATGTCAGAGTTCTGTGTGAGAGCTTTTAAACTAATGCTTTATTAATCTTTCCTGAAAACTACAAACAAAGTGTACGTAACCAGTGAATGCCCAGAAGTGCTGGAAAATCCCCCAGAAAACCAATCAAATTTGTTAACTTGTACATAGCTAATGTTAGCTAGGTTAGTTACACGGAGGTATCTGTTGATCAGTAACATGTTTAGCCAAAATATGGTCAGTTTAGCTCCAATAATTTGAGCAAACATTTGTGAAAAGACTGCCACCAATGCAATGTGCTGTTTTTGATGTGATGGTGTTGCAGGGCATTCCAAATTAAGGGACTTAACGAACCCTTAGCTGATCTAACGTGATTAGAGTGCAGGGAATACATGGACACTGTTTAGGGACCCTGTGGAATGGAATGCAGCTACAATGTCTATATTTGTGTTGTAGATATTGGCACCCCTGGTTTCAATCACCAGGAGAGTGAAGAAAGAATTCGGAGCTGAATTGTACCATTTCATATTAAGCATCTCTGAATGACTTTAATTACTGAAATCTACAAATTTTTAAAAACATTAATGAAATGAGCCTATTTCATCAGCAAATGTATGGCTCAAATCACATGGACAGAAGCTACGAGTATAGCTTTTGGACTTCCTTTTAGGAGCACACTGATCAGGAATCAGTTCATTTTAAACACCGGTTAACGTTACATTACAGTAGGCCTATCATTCATAATATTAGATTCTGCAAAAACACATTTGCTTTTTGGATCTCTGTCTTTTACAATTAATGCTAAGGAATGAACAGACAGTATGAAGAGTTACAGGAAACAAGACAAACAAAATTGTCTTCGCTCATAATTGTTGTTCTATACACCATCGTGTGGAACAGCAGCACCCTTTTCTTTTACCTAAAAGGCTAAAAACAATATGAATATGAGCTAACTTTCACTAACGCATCACTCTAATCTTCTCATGACTTACTTTCATGACTAATGAAAGGCACTCTAAAAAAAAAATCCCCACTGGATTAATGTTCTCTATGCACACTATTTCACATGGGGATTCGTTTTGCTTCTCTAGTAAATAATCATAGCTCTCCTATAGAGGAGTCCACTAAAAGAGGTAGGTTATGTACGGTGTGTAAAGGCTGCGAGTTGGGATGTAAATAAGACCACAGTTCAAACTGACTAAGTCAAGGAAGTGCTTGTGACTGGAAAAAGTGCTTCATTTTACAACTGAGAACACTGTGATAATTTTTTCAAAAGAATATTGAGGTATTTTTTTCAGGTTCATTCAAGGTTGAGTTCTCTGTAAATGGATCTAAATAAACTCAGAAATCACTACAATCAAATATAGGGAAGACCTAATAAGAAACAGAAACTCTAAACTAATATTCAAAACTATTCTAGAAAACAACCTCTATTCAAGCTAGAGCAAAATTCTCAAAAATCACTGTATTCTTCTTCTTCTACAGAATCCATACAAGCAGTTTTTGCATTGTATGAATTCAACCAAACGGCTCCAAAGAGTACTTTGATTTATGTTGAATAAGCCAACTGGCAAAGATCCAAAGGAGTTCCTTAATCAGTTCAAAAAGAAACATGATGGATCCAATCAGCATTACTGTTGGAAGGCCTGATGGAATCGAGGTAGAGTAGGAGAAAAACCAGACAACTGGTTTAAATGCCCTGAAGCCTGAGGCTCGTGTAGTGGCTGTGGCTGAAATGAGGTAAGTGGCCCAGAGAGCTGAGAGGTAGGGGTTGATGAGCCAGCTGTAGTGGTGGTGGAGTATCCCATCACAAGACCTCCTGAACTCAGGGGGGTGCTGTAAGGTGGCAGGCCAAATGGCAGGAAGCCTAAGAGATGAGAGAGGTCCATGTTAGCAGCAGGGGATGAAGGCTCGGCTGTGGCAAAGGCGGAGTTCCTGAGGGTGAAGTGGGCGGCCTGACTTCCTAGACTGTCTGGGAGAAGGTCGCCAGGTCTTGAGGCGGCGGTTGCAACCGAAGCTTGTGGTGGCATTGGCCCACACTGGAGCTCTGTCAAGAAGTTCTCCATCTCTGCCTTTAGATATGACGTAGCAGAGCCAGTCTGGTATCTGTGAGCTTCTTGGTACTGTTGTGGCTGGTGTTTGCTTGGCTCAAGATAGCAGCCCACACCCATTGGGCTGGACAGGGGGCCAGGCACTAAAGAATGATGGTGACTGACCCCTGAGGTAGAGGCACCCTGAAGGCTTTGAGGGTTAAACATGCCCATGGAAAAAGCTTCTGAGGCATCTTTAGGAGAACCAGAAGAACACATGGTGGGGCTTGGCTCTTCTTTCACAATGCTAGTAGGCACAGAGGTGAGGCTGTCCAGCTCCTGGGCATGGCTTTTCTTCAGGTGTCTGGTGAGGTGGTCACGTCGGCCAAAACGCTGGGCACAGCGAGGACACAGAAAGTCTCTTCTGCCTGTGTGCACCACCGCATGACGTCTAACATCCTTCCGAGTGAAGAACCGCCGGCCACACCGTTCACACTGATGCTTTCTCTCTCGCACCACTCCACCCGGTGAAGGACGTCCAGTATGAGTGCTCAAATGCTCGAGCAGAGTCGGCATGCTCTCAAAAACCTGACGGCACACTTTACAGGTGAGATCACCGCTGACTGAGGTGGAATGAGTGGCCACATGGCGTCTCAGACCCAGGCGAGTGTTGTAGTGTTTGCCGCACTCTTCACACTGCAGCTCCTGCTTATTAGAGTCATGGGTCTGTAAGTGGCTGTTTAGATGGTCTTTCCCATGAAACATTGTCTCATATCCTGGACATCTAAGAAATGCAGAAAGTTACAGTCAGTGCACAACAGAGCTTTACTGAGATCTGATATTAAGCATAAACCTTCAATTAATTCATCATTTCTTTGTCAGCTCAGAAGAAAAATATACTCTTACATTTTGACCACATTCAATTTTATTAAATTAAAAATTTACTCATTTGTAAATTCAGGACCATGTATATTTGTCCCTTCATTATGAACTATAGACACAAAAATAAAAAGCAAATGACCTTGGCAAATAAATCATCATCTTTATTTACCATTTTATTTTAATACTGATTTTTTTTATTTAACGGCAACAGAATACAGATTACCAAGTAATGCTGCTATCACATAACATTATATATTAAATGTTAACTTAAATGATGTACAAAATTAAATATCCAAGTAATTTTCTCTAACAATAAAATAAAAAATTAAACAATAAACAAAAAAGTAAAATGTTAAGAAATGAAAAACCAGTGAAAATCATACATACCAGAGACCCAACTCTGATATGTATCTTCTCCTGAGATGGCAGGTACTCCTGGTGCATATTCAGTGTCCTTCACAAAAACACAAAGACACGATGAGTGACTATATTGTAAGGTAGATGGTTAAGAGAAAGTTTCCATTCAGCCACAAACCTTGTTTGAGCAACTAAGCCACAACCTGCTTTCAAAAAGTTGCAGTGCAACTGTGTAATTGTCATATTAGAGATTAACATTATTTTACATAAATTGATCATTACAATGATAATACACCAATACAAAATATATAGTATACTGTATTTTAGCATGAAGTACAGTCAATTCAATTTCTTTAGATTTATTAATGTATCATACTGCTAGAAAAAAATAGAACAAACTGCCACATGCCTTTACAGTTACAGTATTCATTTTATTCTGCTTTTGGGTTTGCTTACTCTTTTTAGAAAACCGCTACTGCTTTTTGTAGGATTGTATCTCCTTCATTCCAGTGATCTGCAGTGACTAAATCAATTGAAGAACATAAAAATGACATGAAGATTGTCAGATTAAACACAGCAGTTAGTAAAAAAAAACACACAAATACTGTATTTAATTAATTTAGAATTAGAATACAGTTACCCAGCAATTACACAAAGATCAGATCTCTATCATGCTATGTAATCTCAGACTTATATTATTGAAGGAAACCAAATAGTCTTTCCTTCACCATCAGTTATCAGTCATTTTTTTTCCTAACAAGTAAAAATGCCTCAATATTTAAATAAAATGAAAGTCATATTTTTAAAGTCCAACTAAAAGTGTATTTTTTTTAAAAGTCCAACTAAGTCTCATTCTTTTCAAGTCCAACTAAAAGTCTCAAATTTTTAAAGTTTAAAATTGAATGTTTTTTTAAGATGACTAATTTCTTAAAAAAGCAAAACTGATTAATCACGAAAACGTAGAAACTGAACAGCATGTCCACATATTAATAAAACATTTAAAAGTGGTTTTATTATTATTATTATTATTATTGTTCAATTGTTTGGTTTATTTACTTTTTATGGCATAAAAACTAGTTTTTAATAAACAGTTCGCCATAACTTTAAACCTATTTCAAATTGTAAATTTTCCAGTTGGTTATCAATTTAAATGTGTTACAAAAATAAACATTAGCTGTGTTATCTGCTTTTTGAACGAAGTTCATTTGCTTTTCAATAATCGCCAAAGAAAATTAGCGTTTAATAGCTCCATATAGACAGACATACCTCGACTTTACTGATTGTTTATTCGCTAAACATAGTATGTATACAAAACTATTTCTAACAGACGTCGGAAAAGGAAATAAAGATGAATAATGATGCTACAAAGCAAAGTGAAACTTTATAATCAACACTATATATAAACTAATGTTAAGCTACATGTATACACGTAGAGTGAATGTGGTTAACATTAGTGAAGTCTTTTCTTAGTCAGCAGTAGTCTGTGGGCTGCAGACACCATCACCCGCTTCACCAGCACTCAATCAAAGCACAAAGCGAGCAAAATAACAAACCAACAACATTTCAGCTTCAAGCATCCACCAGATAAAACTTTTCTCTATCAGACATCACCTACAAAAACACAGGACTAACTTATTTTATAGGCAGCTAACTTGTTTGTTCAGGTAACTTAAGACACAGCGGCAACATTTCGGCTATAACGGCTCATTCAGAGGTCTGTTGATATGTAAACAGTACGTGAGTGAGCAGTAATGCAGCACATCTCATGCTCAGGGTGTAAAAGTGTGTATTATAAAGCTTGGGAAGTCTCGCGCTCACCACTAAACTTTAAAGCACCGCACACACACAAGTCCACTTTGTGCTCGTGGTTACATCACCAAATGTCCGCTAATACCGCATCCACATCGTCCTCCACTCACTGCGGCTTTAATCCGTCGGAAACGTGTAGTTGTAGTGGTAAATGTGGGACGTTTTTCCAGTAATTTGTGTAAAAAATTTTTCTAGGCCTGTAGCAACTCTCTTTCCCTCTAAACACAGCAACAGCACTCGAGTTCAAGAGCGCGTGCATTGTGGGAGCGTGACGTCACACCGGAGTGGGGAGGGGGTATTTCATACCTCTATGTAGATAGATAGATAGATAGATAGATAGATAGATAGATAGATAGATAGATAGGACAGTGTAGATATCTAGTACTCAGTATTAGAAATAGGGGTTAAAAGAGACTCTTAGTAATTACTACAAACATAAGTAAAACTATATTTTAAAAATATAATAAAATAATCAAACATAAAAGAAGAATATGTACAGCTAACTGTACATGACTATTGCAGATGGGATATTCCACATTGGTAGATTAAAATATTGCACACAATGTTCTATAATTATCACAGTATTGTAATAAATATTGTGTGTGTGTGTGTGTGTGTGTGTGTGTGTGTGTATTGTTCAAAAACATTCTGTCAGATATTAACATCAATGAAGTTCATGAACTTATTTTGGGGGACGACGACACAAGGACCAAGCAGAAAAGGGCTGCTCAACCTGAAGCCTATTTCTCTTTAGACCGCCCACAAGCTCATCAATTGGCTCTGCTGTTTCTTGTTAAAGTGTGATTGGCCGTCCCCGCTGTCACTCCATCTGGTTGTAAACCAGTGTTTAGCCAGTTGGCCAGCTTGTTCACCTGCCACTGTAAGTTGTTAACATTTTTTGTTAGTTGTTGGATGTTTGAGTCTGTGATGAGTTGATAATGTTGATAGGTTAATCATTAACCCTTCTCTGGTATTTGGGTCAAATTGACCCATGATAACTGCTTATTTTTACTCAATAATGAGGTATAATTTCATGTAAAAGGTCCTACATGATACATGCTTTACAACCAGTCAAACCATGAAGGGAACAGTGAACATAAAAATAACAATAGAAATTAGAATAACTACTAGAAAACACAGTGAACAGAAAGAGTTTGAGTTTTATTAAATGTTCAATTTAATAATTTAGTAATACTTAATCATTAACATTTTATTAATGTTTTAATAATGAATACATTTTATTATTAATAATAACTCTTAATAGTAATATTAGTATATTATTAATAGTAGCTAATAATTATAAATAAAACATTAGTAATTATATATATATATTATTAATAATTAATAATTATTTATGTTAAACAGTTGTACACCCGATGTGACCATACCATGTATTTCTTGGGCTACAACTGCTGCATTTCTAATAACAAGCCACTCCAGAGAGAATGTCAGCAGTTTCCTACCTTGGCTAAGAAGAAAAGAAGCTAGACTGTTACTCAGTGGTACAAAGAATTTTCAGATTAAATTTCATTTACAAATAGAGTCTGGAAGAAGAGTGGAGAGACACAGAATCCAAGGTGTCTGAAGTCCAGTGTGAAGTTTCTGCAGTCTGTGATGGTTTGTGGTTCCCTCTCATCTGCTGGTGTTGATCTGCTGTGTTTTATCCCAAGTCCAAAGTCACAGCTGGAGATTTTAGAGCACTTCCAACAAGTTTTATAGAGATGCCCATTTCATTTTCCAGCAGACCTTTGCACCTGCCCACAGTGCCAAAACTACTGACAAATGGTTTGATTATCATATTACTCATGAGCTACAAGCCAAAATTGATCAACATTAAAGTAAAAAAGGCTTCAAATGTAATTTTATGTGTAAAGAATAATTTGAATTAATTTATGAACAAAAAATGAACATTTTCCCACAAATTAAAATTTTTTTTGACGTACGACTATACATCATGGCAAAATCTGAAAAAAAAACTAAATAGACTGATATTCAGACTGTAAAGTCATTTTCATAATGTCTAGTTCAATAGTCATTCTTCTCCAGACAGTTTGACAAATACAGAACGCACACATGTGCAAGCTGATTCAAAATTAGACCCTATAGCAGTGCAGCTTATTAAATGAGCTTTTGTAACATTCATGGATTTAGAGTTTGAACAAAAGCACAATATTACAAACTATGAAGACTAACAATGAGGAAATGACATCAGGCATGTAGACAATGACCACAAAGGCAAGAGGATGCCTTACAATTACAAACCACATTGTACATCACATTTCCTCTCATACAATTATGCCAAGCATACGCAACTTGCTCATGGACATCATTCAATGAGCACTGGCTATATTCATCACTGAAAACTGTCCTAACAAGCTCAAATAATTTAAAGTAGAAGTCAGTGAGGAAGTCTTGGTAAGCATATTCTTGATTCTGTTGTTGAATCAGTTGCTGTACAGCTATGAAGCTCAGTTCGTCTAGATATAAAATGAGCGTCTTTAAGAGAATTTAACCCTTGAAATGACATGGCATAGGGGTCATTTTTTAAACAATGGGCTCAAATAAGAATAAAGGTAAGAATTGAGAGCAAATGAATAGAGAGATTCAGTCATCATCAGATGTCTCTAAGGAGCATCAGGTGGCATCAGAGTTAAGCCTTTGGATAGCCAGTATCCTAAGATAAACAAAGCTCATACTAAACAGCAAAAATGTGCATCAATAAAGTTTAATGGAATTAAATAATCAAAATCATGTGTCTGTAATCACATGACAGGGTACCAGCACAAAATTTAGTCTACTATCTGTGGCTTCAGAAAGGATAAATAATAGTAAATTGAACATATCAAAAGTTATAATTTCAGCAATGTGCTGCAATAGAAAAAAAGGATGGCCTTCAAATATATCACCACATGAAATTAAATGCTAAAAAGACCAAAGATACCAATGACCAATAATCACAACTTGAGCACCATGAAGCTGATTTAATGTGGGAAAGTATTTTATTATTATTTGCTGTCGTTGTTGGAAGCCCACCCAACATTCTCAAGCACAATGTATGTTGTGAAAAAAGTTCATTTGTTTTAATAATTTAATTAAAAATGGTAAACTGTCATACTTTAATTGCATTACATGTAAGCTGACATATTATAGGCCTTTAATGTTGATGCTGTTGGAATAGCAATTTATTCTATTGAAATATTCTAATAATTTGAGATTTTGAAGCATTGTTGCAAGATTTTTAATTGCATTTTTGTGTTTGATTGCATTCAGTGTTGAGAGTTCGTGAGGTCAGGATGTTGCATGATCACCACCCCACCTCACCCCCAACTCCATCATTCCAGAACATGGTTCCACTGCACCAATAGATTCATGTTTATCTGCTTCAGAGGGTCCTATTCTATTGGCAGTACTACAGGGACTGTATATTTTTCATTTGCAAAGACAATTATTGTGCTGATTACTCATTATGACTTTGCAATTTTTTAATTTGTTCTGCCCTGATTGGAAATGAACTATTATTGTTAGATCATACAAATGATTTAAATGTTTTATTTAGCTGCCACATTATCAAAGTGTATATCTTGGTTACAAAAAAAATGACATAAGAACAAAACAAAACATTTCATTTGCTTTTAACTACCATTTTATCAATACATATTAAGTGCAATGTCATTTTTCACAGATATACCTGTATAAAAAGTTAGTGCAGAATTGCACCACCAACTGTACAGTACATTCATCCAGGACTGAAAAAAACACCAAATGATACTGGTGTGATGCTACACTGACAGAAATACTTGTTTAAAAAATTCATGATGTGTATTTAAAGTGAATTTCAAAATGCAATATCAAAAGACATTACTCTAATCTAAAACTGGACCATTTACAAATGCCAGCAGTCCAACAATACCATTAAGCTGGTTAGTTACAGTTAAGTGTAGTGTGGGCATACTGGGTGGTGCATACATACTGTAAATCCTGGACATTACATAAACATGGAATAAAAAGCAAGTAAAAAATAATGCTGTTTGGTAAGTTTTGGCTTCAGTTTTGCTTTTCCACTTTAAAAAACACAATTCTTTCTATTCAGCCAATGTACATTAAACAAACTGCACACCTTAGCAGAGAAAACCTCATCAGTGCATTTAATTTTTAAGCAGCTTCCTCAATATAATCAGGTCTTTATGTTTTATGTATTTGTAACAGTTTGACAACGAACATCAAGATTAACTCCCATCTGGTTGTCAGTGATACCTAGGAATCCTGGATGGATGAGTGAAGAATGTGGAGAAATCCCTTTGGTAGGAATGTTGAAGTCGCCAAAGGAATTTCACTCTAATCATAAGCCTAGCACGGAGGGAAACACAGCAGTACCTGTCAAAGGAATAAAAAGAACAAATTACACTGAGGCAAAATGTTAGGTGTGTGGAAAATGTTAGTGATACTTCAACTGAAGTAATTAAATTGCGATGGACAGTGACTCATCATCATCAGTTGATCAGCGTGGCATTTGTAGCATAACAAGCAGTACACAAACAAAATACTGAGTACAATAAAAAAATCTATGCTTTTAAATGCCCTATCTGAAATAGTCTGAAATATACCTATGCAGAAGAGAGGCCAAAACTTTTGTTACTTTCAATGTATTTTAATTTAATTTTAATGTAATTTTATTCAAAGCAATTCTGGAGCATCGCCATTAGTACATTCAACATACAATTTTAACACAATGCAAAGGATGTCTGCCAAGCTCATCATTATGCAGAAAAAACAAAATGTCAAAATATTGACATACTTGCATTTCTTTGGACAGCAATGATTTGTGGACATGTAAACTTATTTCAGCATTCTTTTTTCTTAAGAATTCAGATAATGTATGTAGTATTTTGAAAAAGATTTCTAAATTATATTAATTATACTTAAGTAAATAAAATGTTTTTACTCAGCATGCAGCACTGAACCACAGAAATTCTGTAACAATCAGCTGATGCTGCACCTCACATCACACTGTGTGCCATCATATAGAAGTCATAAACACATACCTTTTGGGCTACCCTGACCATCGCCAGAGTCTGCATCAGGTACTTTCCAGTCCAGCTTACGCCCCTTTTCATACAAACCCTTCAGAACCTTCCGGAAGTCATCCTGGCCCCCGCGGCTCAGCTCCAAGTATTTCCTGTACAGTTGCAGAGCTGTGCGAGCATCCTCTATACTGTCATGGGTCTCACTCTGAATGTTTAAGTCTGAGCAAAAACATCAAGCATAAAATCTCTGAATCATTAAGAAAACAGCAGCAATTATGGGAGCAATTGCATTGTACCTTTCACCAGCAAGTTCACTTTATCATCACAGAGCACTAATAAACACCTACCAAGGAAGTACCAGGCAAGGAAACGCAGAGATATCATTCTTTTTCTTGGCATGTGGAAGAGGTACACTGTGTCTATCACCTGGTCCTTCAGGACCTAAGTACAATAAACATGTTAATATGTCTTATTATCAAACTAGCATTTTAGCATTGGTAGGAAATCCCTGTCCAAAACAAAATTTATCCTACAGAGAACAGTTAATAAACTTACCAACAAGTTTATGACTCGGAAATCCTTTTGTAACCCATGGCCAACAAAGCGCACTCCAGTGTCAATCAGGAAGCGGAGTTTAAGGTAAGTGGACTTCAGAGTAGTTAAATGTTTAGAGGAAATCTTGGCATCCAGGTCTCCCGGTTTGATACCTGAGTATTGGGTCAAGTAGTCAACCACCTATAACAAAAGATTAAGACAGGGTAAGAATAAGGCCAAGGGAAAAATAAACCACTATTTTTAAAAATTAACTGCAGTAAGTAACCAAATTAATATTTATGTACTTGTGTAGTACAAATCACATGCTTAAAAATGTATTATGAGTTATGTTAATTTCTGCTTTTAGGGGTGTTTTTATGGATCATTGCCAGATTATATTAAAATTTGTTCATTTCTACAGCATTTTTCTGAAATTATACTTCAATTATTGTATTACTGCTGCAACTCCAAAAATCTGAATATCATGAAAAACATTAATTTGTTCAAACTGAAAAGTTAAACTGTCATATATTTTATATTAATTACATGTAAAGTTCCATATTTTAAGCCTTTTTGGATGTTGATACTGCTTGAAAAGAAATTTACTGAAACTTGAAATGAAATATTCTAACAAATTGAAATTCCAGATTTCTGATCATACTCATCATCAGTAAAACCAAAAAGATTTGACATGTCACTTAATGTGTAAATTTACCTTTTTGAATTAAATTATGAAAGCAAACTTTTTTGTGGTATTCCAATTTTTTGATGTGGCACTGTAGCCAGTATTATGGCCGTTTTCTATATGCTAAAAACAAAATTGACATTATTCTAATGATTGGTGCAGTACAGGGAGAAAGAAGCCACACCTGCTCCTGTGTTGAGATGTAATCGTCGATGAAAGGAACTCCTTCATTGGGCCCCTGTCCTCTCACACATGTAATACGAGCCACAGACATCTGACTGGGCTTAATGGTGGACTTGGTCCCATCACTCCGCAGCTCTGCTTCTTCCTATGCAACAATGAAAGTAAAGATACATCATTGCATGTGTCAACACTATGATGCAAACAGCATGATACTTTGTGTCCAATAGCTGAAGGCTAGTAACAGGGTTACAAAGTAGGCACATCATTTGACAAAAATTGTGTTAAATAAAAATTATATAAAAAACACGTTATTGACAAAATGCCAGAACTGCAATCATACCGAATGACATTTTGTGAATGCAATATGCCTTTTACATTAAAATCCATTGGTGCATCATTAACATGACAGTTAAGGATCTCCATGTATTATTCTGAAAAATACCTTTGAGAAATTACATGAATAATTAATCAAAACTCATCTAGACCTGTGACTGGACATAGTAAAATCACAACAATCATATTCCAACCAATCATATATGCAGCAATATCATGACAAAGGCCAACATGCAATAATAATGACCAAATCATAAACGGAGCAGCACTAACAGAAGGAACAGTTAGCAATTTTATATAATCAGAAGAACATGCACAACTGGAAACCAATATGAAGTTCAACTAGCATATTCATATTCATACTCATAAGGTTCATACAGTGCTATAGAGGTATTTGTATCTGTATACCACTAACCTGGTTCAATGTGACAAACTCTGCATCCAGTCCCACGAGGTCCCCTGCCTGAGGCATTTCACTAACCATGAGAGGGATGAAGGTGGCATGACTTTTTCGCTGTTTTCGTGCTAGGGAGGCTTCTGTCAGTAGCACACTGGCTTCAATAGGGTTTTTAACTGTAAACAGAACAAACAGTACAGTGTTTTCCAGACTGGCTGGCCACATTCAAATATATCAAATTTTTATGAGTATCTCAAATAAAATCGAGTTGGACAGGTCTTACTGCGAAGATCATATTTAGAGTGGTAGTTCCTCTTGGCATAGTAAATGATGGCTGGAACCTTCCAGTTCACATCAAACTGAGCTGCTTCAGTCTGGAAGACACATAATTTCTTTTATTTCTTTAACCCACAAAAACAATGAAGCAGACAATTGTGTCTAATGTGCACTTGGCCATTTTACCTTATCAATGGGCTCAATCAAGAAATCATTGAAAAGATACCACTGTTGATGTGTTACACCCTGTAGAAGGAGAAAAAAATATGTAATTGAGGAAAAATATAGTAAAATCTTGGAAATGCATTCAATTGCACTGGTCTATCTACTTTTACATCCAGTATTTTGACAGATACTCCTTGCAGGTAAGGATTTACAAACGTCAGAAGAAATGTGAGTAAAGAAACCGGACAAAAACATATTTTAAAAGGCAAAGTAGTACATCAAGAGAAGCACTTTAAGTCTTAATGTCTTGCAAGTGAATAGATTACACTGTATGCACAATTATTAGGCAAGTGAGTATTTTGACCGTACTATCATTTTGAGGTATATTTTGTAACTCCAAGTTGGATAAACTTGAATGCTTAATGGATTTAAGCATAGCAGGTGATGTGTGTCTGTGTAATGAGGGAGGGTTTGGCCTAAGGAGATCAACACCCTATTTCAAGGTGTGCACAATTATTAGGCAGCTTTTCTCTTTATGTCAAAATGGGCCAAAAAAGAGATTTAACTGACTCTGAAAAGTCAAAAATTACCAAAAGTCTCTCAGAGGGATGCAGCACTCTTGAAACTGCCAAGAAATTGGGGCGTGATCACAGCACCATCAAACGTTTTGTTGCAAATAGTCAACAGGGTCGCAAGAAATGTGTTGAGAAAAAAAACCTAAATTAACTGCCAGGGATTTGAGAAGAATCAAGCGTGAAGCATCCAGGAACCCATTATCTTCCAGTTCTGTCATGTTCCAGAACTGCAATCTTCCTGGAGTACCAAGAAGTACAAGATGTTCAATGCTCAGAGACATGGCGAAGGTAAGAAAGGCTGAAACACGACCACCACTGAACAAGACACATAAGCTGAAGCGTCTAGACTGGTCCAAGAAATATCTGAAGACAGATTTTTCAAAGGTTTTATGGACTGATGAAATGAGAGTGACTCTTGATGGACCAGATGGATGGGCCCGTGGCTGCATCAGTAATCAAGACACCAACAAAATGGAGGTGGGGTACTGGTATGGGCTGGTATCATTAAAGATGAGCTGGTCGGTCCTTTTCGGGTTGGAGATGGGCTCACTGTTATTGAGAAGAAGGGTGGCTATATTGGTCACTGATCCTTTTTTTAAATGTCAGAAATGCTTATTGGAAGGATTTGAGTTGATTGTTTATAATTCTCACTTGAACAGATGAAAATAAAAAAGTGACATGTGTTTTTAATTTAGCTGCATAATAATTCTGCACAGTAATAGTTGCCTAATTATTGTGTACATACAGATATTCTCTAAAGAAAGCCCAAACTTCACTTTTACTTTCTGAAACATTCATGTTTGAGGTTTCTTGACATTTTGGATTAAACAAGAGCACTGTAGTTGGTGATTAATTAAAATAATCCTCAAAAATAAGACTTGCCTAATAATTGTACACATAGTGTAGTTAAGCTAATTAAGTGTTTCCATTTGGGTTCCAAATGTTAAAAGTTACTGTAACTTGAACTAAAGTCTCTTACCTCTTTCCTCTGGTGATAAGTCTCTCCCACTTTGATATGGGCCACCAGGTTTCCCCCTGTGCGTGCATCAAGGAGATGTGGCACAGTGACCACAAGGTCATACAAAGCGGCTCCTTCTGCCTCATCCTCTGCACTTAACTATAAAAAAAGGAAACAAGATGACAATATGCAGGAACAATGGCTATAGGTGAAATAGCTGTCTACACCCTGTAGGCTGACCTTAAGAGGAGATGAACTAGTGGTTCTAACATATAGGGAACTACTAGTGCCTGTCCAAAATGTATGAATTTATAAAAGTTAATTTGTGTTCATAATTTAATAAAAACCTGCAAACCGTCATATACTGTATTTTATATTTATGAAACAATGTTACTGTTCTTTTAATGCTGATACTGTTTGAATTACAACTCAGAATGAAATATTCTGGATATCTGATTTTTCATTACCTACACAGTAAATCTGCCAGTGTTAAATCAACACTATTAGAGTTAAATTAACACTGAGGGTGTCAAAATGTAACACTCTCGGTGTTAATTTAACTCTAGTAGTGTTGATTTAACACTGTCAGATTTACTGTGTAAAAGGTCATACTGATCAACAGTAAAACAAAGAAAGGTGTGACATGTCACTTTACATGTAATGAATTTAAAATATGACGGTTTAATAAAATTATGAACAAATTAAAGACTATTAAATTTTTCCACAAAATTCTAATTTGTGACGTGGCACTCGATATGTCAATTAATGAATAACTATGGATTCAAGTCAGCCTGAATAAGCTGAAATGTTTTATAGACTTGTTTAAAGGTTTAGCCAAATCAATTATATAAATGGAGTGACAAAAAAGAAGTGATTTTCAAAAACTGTGATATTTGCTCAGAATTTTACAGATATTTGCTGCATTTAAAAATAACTAATTGCATTCTGTTTTTAATAAATAATTTATTTAAGTAGTGATGATATCCGCAATACACTCAACGAAGCTTCTGACATGATATATTACATCAATATATTAAAGAGATTAGGAGTTCAACTACACTGAGACATTGCAGAGGAACTTTTATGCATAAACAGCACATATGCATATGATTGTCAGTGTTTGTATGTCTCAGAGACAGGTGTACAGCTGTTTGGAGTGGACCGTGTGGAAACATCTCTCACCTCTTCACCCTCAAGCCAGTTACACACCACCAGGCCATGAGTTTTACTAATGCACATCTTCATAGTCAGTGGGACCCAAACATGTCTCAGGTCCTCGGCCCGAGTGTCAAAAGTGAAGCCCTCCACATTGCATAGTTCATCTCTAAGCATACCACACAAATAAGAAATCAGAAACCTTAATGGACATAAAACAGCTGCATAACCGCACAATATTTTTGTTCATTTTGTTTTGCTGCCTTTTGCATTTTGTATGTAAAGAATACATCAAAGCTGCACCAGTCCAACATGACCTATATTGATATCATTCACATGCACTAGAAAGCCAATAGAAAATGCACGTAGCAGTTGTGTGTATGGTGGTCTTACTCTAAACACCACTCTGTAGGGAGAGGTTCTTTTGGCTTTGGGGGCTCAGCTGCTTCCTTCTTCAGGGCCTTATTGAATGCATACTGCACAAAAATACGTGAACAAAAGGGTCAGGATGCATGCAACTACAATTTTCTGCTAACAACAATTAGCAGAAAAAAATTCAGTACAAAAAAAGTATTAAATGACTTCACTTATGCGTCTGATAACATTTTTTCCTTTCCCAATAACTTTTTTTTTAAATATTTCTTTCTCTACGGACTGAGATGTGGAGTGTGAACTGACCTCTGCTTGTGCCTTCCAAAATTCTGCTTCTTTAACACTGTTCACCTCACAGTTTATCACAAGCACATCAGGCAAACAGCGGATGTTCCTTGTCTGAACCTACACACACATGCAAAAAAATACACACATCAGAATATATGCAACAGAAACCAGTAATTGGTGACGTAAGGGTTGCTGAAAGTTCTACTAACAACAGTTATTCTGCATCTTATAAGAGGGAAGTAACCACTTAACTATTAAAGATTAAATAGATGACATCATTCGTAGTACCGGTAGTTATTAAATTATATAGCTATCTATATCATATGTATTCTGCAGATGGGAAGAGAGAGAGACAGAGAGAGACAGAGAGAGAGAGAGAGAGAGAGAGAGAGAGAGAGAGAGAGAGAGAGAGAGAGAGAGAGAGAGAGCGACAGAGACAGAGAGAGCGACAGAGACAGAGAGAGCGACAGAGACAGAGAGAGCGAGAGAGACTGAGAGAGAAAGAGAGAGCGAGAGAGACAGAGAGAGCGAGAGAGACTGAGAGAGAAAGAGAGAGCGAGAGAGAAAGAGAGAGCGAGAGAGAAAGAAAGAGAGAGAGAGAGAGAGA
>BRDA01008202.1:74960-87059 GCA_036984385.1 Crenuchus spilurus | reverse complement strand
ATCTGCCCGTGTTAAATCAACACTACTAGAGTTAAATTAACACTGAGGGTGTCAAAATGTAACACTCTCAGTGTTAATTTAACTCTAATAGTGTTTATTTAACACTGGCAGATTTACTGTGTTCATGTTTTTGCTAACATTAGCTTGGATGTTGCCATAATAATAATAATAATAATAATAATAATAATAATAATAATAATAATAATAATAATAATAATAATTGACTCTATTCTGATGCTGTTTATGATTTTACAGCTCTGTGGAAATACAAAGTGACTGACCACAGTTCTTGAAGTTGTGGATTTAGATACTTACATAGATAAGGCATACGTGGGCAAAGGTTTGCATATGGATGTCACATATCCCTACCAATACTTAATATTCTGTCTGGAAAAAAATCCCTACTGATGTTGAGTGAACTTCTTCACATTACCTTTGGAAATAATTGTTTCTCCATCTCCAAAATTACGTTTAGGAGTGCTAGCATCTGATTGGCTGAAATGGAAGGGGCTATCTGAGTGTCATGTCATGATGGGTAAATTACCTACTTGTTGCCAGACATGGAGGAGTCCAAGCTGATCAGTTATCAAGGCTGTCAGTCCACAGACCTGAAGCACAGGCCAAAATTGAGTCCTTCAGAAGCTCACTTTCCATGTCATACCAACGCATTTTATACTTTGTAGAAATCATACTGCCACAAAAAGAAAATAGACATCAGGAGCTTTTTCATACATCATAAGTAGTCAATAAGTATTGATTTTAAATAAAAACCTGCTACGTAATGTCACCAGCCTTTCTGCTGTGAAAAATCATCTCAACCTTTGCTAGTTAACCATATGAGCTAGCATTAGCTAACCCTACCTTCTGTCATCTGTAGGCTAGCAGTCAGGTTGCTAGCAAGAGTAAAGATAAATATTCTAAGTTGAATTACGGTCTAGAAATGAAACAAAGAATGAATCTCCATTAATAAATGAGTTTGTATACATCTCAGGAAACACAGCAGCAGACAAGATCTAATGATAAAATAATAGTTTGGAATTATAAGTATGCATTATCATTAAAGGTAGTATATATGAGCTTTGAAAGTAAACATATCCGATCATACATAAAACCATAATGTAATTTAAAAACAATCAGATTGTAGTTTCAGATACATCACCATTTTACTTAATTCTGTGTAACTGAGTAAATATAAACTAGCCTGTTATTATCTTTTGTAGACTGACAGTAAACATTCTAGCTTGGCTTCTCATCCTCTAAACAGACATGAGTCTTCAGCTTCCCTTTAGATAACAGCTAACCCAGCAAGCCTGTGGGACAGATAACCCCTCCTGTCCATGAAGCTGATGAATCAAATTTCATCAGAAATACATCACTGTAATTGATATATTTGTAATTGTAGCTAGCTAAAGTTATGAAATCATCTCCATTTTTTAATGAAAGCAGCTTCTGTGCTTTGTCTTGTTTAGCCTCTGCTCTCATTTAAAATGCCATCATTACCCAGACATCACCTGAGCTTCAACAACACAGAGAGACAAACACTTTTAGTCAGCACAGCAATTATGTGTTGCTCGCTCTCTGGCGTGACACAATTTAATATTTAATATACTTGAGCAGAAGGTGCCATATATACAGACGCGAGGCGGTGCTGGATGAAACAGCTTGCTCAGAAAGCATCAAAATATGTGGAATCTATTGATCTTTGTGGCATGCTCGGCACTCTTATAACTCAGTCAAGTTTGGCAATTCTCACTATTATAAAACTGCTGGAGTGCATACTGCAAAACAGCACTTTTTCAAGTTTTTGAGTGAACCTTCTCGGTTTTGGTGTATCCTCAGAGGCGAAGCTCTCTGAGCTGTAGTGTATTGAAGTAGACACCTAGGCCTGACTGTGAGTGCTCTGTCAGAACGAGTCTCTGACAGTAACCGCAGAATATTTCATTAATTAATGAGCGTTTTGTGGTGCTATTAAAGCACTCACACGCCCCATCTGGCACTGAATTCAGGCTTTTAACACGTTTACTCACTTCAGAGCTCAGTCTGAGGAGCAGTGGAGGCAGCTGGAAAAGAAAGAAGAGGAGCACACTAAAACTTTCAGTACATGGCGCACAGTAACCTTGCTGATCAGATACACTATGTCCAAAACCTGCTCTTCAAACATTTCTTGTGAAACCGAGTGGTGGGTTTATCCCCTTTTGTTACAGTAACAGCCCCTACTATTCTGGAAAGGGTTTAGATTAGATGGACATTGGTGTAATTATTTGATTACATTAGTGAGGCCAGTTACTGATGTTGGATGATTGGTTCTAAATCATTCCAAAGGCTGGATGGAGCTCCATTGCAGTTCTATTGCTCCACATCCCAAGGCAAGGGGATATATCAAGATTCGAGAATCAAGAGGTTTTAATTGTCATTTCAGCTGTATACAGTACAGTACATAATGAAACAACGTTCCTCCAGGTCCAGGAGCAACACAGACCATAAGGCATTGACAACATACAATAAACTCGCAGTCGTACAAGACCTATATTATAGTACAGGCCCTCTGACTAGACTAAGACATGTTACAGGTCAGGACAAATGTAATGATGGTCAGTACATGGTACTGAGTGATTGACTAGTGGGAAGCAAGCTTACAGGCTACAGTGTTTGTGTAATTGTGCAAAGTTAAAATGTGCAAATATTGCAATGAGTGGGACAGTATATAGTGATGTGCAAATGTGCAGAGCTATTTAGTCCTTGAGATTCAGTCTATGTATGTTTAGGAGTCTGACCACCTATGTGGACTATGCACTGCGCATGGGGCCGCAGTGCGTAGTCCGGTGGAGACTTACGTGCTGGTGGGAGGCAGGATGGGAGCACACAAAATATTTGTGCTTAGGGCACCCACATGCCTAGCACCGGTACTGTTGGACAGTCTGGCAGTGAGGGGCCGAATGCTGCTGTACCTTCTACCAGAAGGCAGCAGCGTGAAGAGACCATGTGATATTATCTAGGTGATGATTGGCAGTAGACATAGTGACCTCAAGCTCCAGAATGCCCTGTCTACATATTTTTGAACATTCAATGCAAAACTAAGTTGTTATACTTTATATATTATTGTGACTGCTGATAACCAAATTGTACGATAACCAGGGCAAACAATAACTGAGGTTCCACTGTAATTTCAGTTCCATTTTGGACCTCTTCTATTGATTTGTTCATCAACAAACGTACACTCACTGGCCACTTCATTAGGTGCACATACCTTGTATTGGTAACACTTTATAATAACTTTCATTAATAAGCCATTAACTAATGATTAATAACTGTGAACAAATCAATAGTTCATGAGAATTTGAACAAATGTTTATAAATGACAGTTCATGTAGTTACTAATGACTGTATTTATTTTTGCAAATGTTAACAAATCAGTAAATCATTAGTAAATAATGCCGGGCAAACGTGTACAAAGTCGACACTAAGAAAGTATGAATACAACAATAACAACGAAGAGAACATAACAATATAAGGAAAGATGCCTGAAAAGGAGAGAGAGAAGGGCGGTATTGTAAGGACTGGGAAAAGAAAAAGGTTTGATGGACTGATAATAAATCCCTTATAAACAAAATACTAAGTCGTACACTCGTAGTTGTTTTGCTATTTGCTTCAAACGTGTGACAGACATATATTTTGGGCTAGTTTAAGCTTCTGAAGGGCGGGTTTTAGACTGACATTGGGCTGGATATTTTTCTTGGACCTGGCAACCCTGATGCCAGGTGCCTTGAAAACAAAAAAAAGAAGTGATGCGCGGAAGTGGTTGTGGTGGCAACATGTACAACAGCGATGGATAAATATTTGAAAAGGAAAAATTCAGACTCTGAACTGGGTCCTGGACAAAATTCTAACCCAGAAGTAGAGCCTAGTATGAGTTGTGGTCAAAAGAAAGAAAAAACAATGAGCTCGAGGCAATACAGTGAAAGTTGTATTAACTCTACTATAAAAACTTAAAACAGAGAGAGACTGAGAGCAGTTGAGGAAGAGGATTGTGCCTCTCTTCAATCCCTGCCAGGATATCAGCTTTGTGTTCATCTAAACAGACACAGGTTTCACATTGAGTGAGTCAATTCAGAAATTATATTGTCATTATACAGTATGTGCTGCATTAAGCTACAATGTCATTTAGTAACTTTTTTTAGTGGTGGTGTGCTGCAGGTTTTTTTTCTGTAAAAAATGTGCTGTGGCTCAGAAAAGGTTGAAAAACACTGCTCTACTGGACCACCACAAAGCTGGTATTATTTGGGTGGTGGATCATTCTCAACACTGATAGTTCACTTTTGGCTGTATGATGATGCTTAATACACTATACTGACTTCAGCAGTGACACTGAGGTGTCATCTCTGCTGTCTTATCCACCTATGCCAGCATATGCTTCACAGATATAATGAAAGACCGTACATGAACAACATGAGGATGCAGAAAGTGAACTTAAACTAACACAGTGGATCCTCAACTCACTCATAATATTGCAGGCACACATAGACAGTGCAAAGTGCTGAGAAACTATTTGAAAGCAGACAGTTGTGATAAATATGGTAAACCACATAAAAGTGATGCAATCTGTCTGCTTGATCCGACAGGACCTCGAGGCCTTCGACTGTTTCTGATGCTCTGTTTACTTCCCCATTCCCCATCTCTCGCTCTACCTCCCCTCTCGGCGCCTCTGTCCTCGGGGAAGTCACAGCTTCAAAACATGCACAGCGAAAGAAAAATAAGCTTTCAACCATCCAGATTGTTCATACTGCTTTCACTGGAACAAAATACTCCACAGGGCTGACCCCATTTTAACATGAAATGCAGTTTATGACAATAGACTTTTCAGTTAGTATCTGAGTTTAGAATATTGCCTGTTTAAGGTTCACACTGATTCATTGTTGATTTTTGGTTAGAAATTAGCCAGGTATGTCTAATTTATACTATATGTGACCCCGCCAGGAAAAACTAGGCCAAAGTCACTGGACAACTTATTGAGATATCGTGTCAATATTGTGTCAGTCACATTACCGACAAAAATTAGCAACTCAGTATTATTGCTGTAAATGAAAGATAACAGTCTCAGATATCTATCGGAGTACATATTTTGATCAAAAACTAAACTTAAATTCACAAAAAAAGTTGTTTTGAAAAAAACTAATTTTGAAAAAAAAGAATGACTTTGACCTGGTTTTCCCTGGCGGGGTCACATATATAGCTTGAATCAAAATATAGTTTTAGATTCTTTAGAGAGGAGCTTAAATAAGCAGACACACGTTTGTGAGAGCGCTTTATTTTCCTGGCAATAGACACTATGTCATTCATATTATATTATATATGACATGGTAATTTTGGACATTCCATTGGTTGGATTTTCCCTGGTGGGGTCACATATGTTACATATACTGGTATATATGCAATAGTATGGCTCTATCAGTTAATTTGTGGCCAAATACATATAACAAATACAGGTAGTCCCTGGGTTACGTCGTCCCCGAGTTACAATGTTTCGTGGTTACGAAATTTCATATGGAAAGACATCAAATTCTGCCTGATGTGTAATAGAGGAGTACATGTAAATAAAATACATAAACAACTGGGATACATTATCTGTATAGAAGTATCCAGATACACTTTTTAAATATTCTACTTTAAGGGGCACCAATTGCTGACACAGTCATTTTTTCAATCATGCAGAAGTAATTTGCATAATTTCCATAGAAAAGCAGTTCTATTGTAATTTGTACACTCTGGAGGAGCCTAAGGTCACAAATCACAAGGTTTTGACTAGTAGTTCTCCAGAGTGATGCACCTCAATCCAGTCTGGGATTAGCTGGACTGGCATTTGTTATCCAGAGCTAAGAATCCAACATCAGTTTCTGACCAGCATCCACCCAGGTTTGTCCTTCATTCTGGTTTTGTTTCTCCTTGTTTCTCTGGCTTTGTTTCTTAATGATAATGCTCAAAACAAAGTAAAACAAGTCACACTAATATGACGTCACTCTTCAAACGCAGACTGATGACCAATCTCTTTGTTGAGCACTTAAGTGAGCACTAGTTTACATCTCTTACTGTAATGCATTGTTATGCTCTTGTATTGTGTATAATTGTGTATCTTTATTTCTAGGTAATGTTTTTGTTCTAACAGTGTCTGAACTGAAGTAGTTGTTAGAATCACAGTTGTAGGTCGTTCATGATAAGAGCTTCTGCTAAATGCTGTAAATGTAAATGAGACGGCGCGCAGAACTACAGCCTGAGGTGCGAAAACAAGTAGCAGCCGAGAACCCTGAGAACGGGTGTACAAAACAAAGTCTGCCTGCTGGACCACACCGGCACTCTCTAAAACAGAGAGTAAACCCATAAGAGTGGTGTTAAATGTTCATTTCATTAGTCTTTTGTATTTATTTCTCATTGTGTTCTGTATGTAAAACTATAGTTATTCTATATAAAATGTATTTTTGTTCATATTTTGGAGTGTCTGGAACAGATTAAATGGATTTACATTATTTCTTATGCAAAATATTTATTCAGTTATCTTCGCTTTGTTTATCATCCAACACTTTAGAACAGATTCATGACCAAAACGGAGGTTCCACTGTAGTGTAAACTCAATTCCAAAACAGTCTGAGTCAGAGAAACTGGTCATTTGCAGTTGTCTGCTCTTTTTTTCTAACAATATTACAGTATAAGACAGAATGAGATGACAACAGCAGCGCACAGGAGAACAGTGTTACTGAGACTGAAGACGAGGCTGCGCTTTGTTTCTCAGTGTGTGCAGCGCGTGGCCTGTCAGCTGTGCCAACTTTTAGCTCTGTGTGCGCATGCGCAGCCAGCTCGGTAGTGTACAGAGTTGTGAATGGGAGGGGAGGAGTAGAGGAGAGGAGGAGGAGAGGCGAGGAGGAGGAGGAGGGGGAGTATTTTGGGTGTACAGTCATAAGTCGGACTCCGAGGAGCCAGGAAGTAACCGTGAGCCATGCAGCGCGAGGGATAAAAAAGTGAAGCGAGCGGGAGAGAAAGAGAGCAGAGAGGAGTCCAGTCTGAGGAGGAGAAGAGCGGAGGAGGGAGGAGAGAAACACACTCTCACTCTTTCTGTGCCAAAAGAAGAGCAGTGTCAGAGCGCGCGCGCCGCTGAGCCAGAGACGGAAGGAAATAAGAGCGCGAGGCAGTTTTTCACCGCGACGTTTGTCTGTCAGAGTCGATATAAAACCTCCGGAACAGACCGTCCAGCTCGCTCAGGATGCCGCGGGTGGTGCCAGACCAGAGGAGCAAGTTTGAAAACGAGGAGTTCTTCAGGAAACTGAGCCGAGAGTGTGAGGTAAGACATCAGAGAGACTTCAGCAAGTGGCGGAAACACAGACACGAGCAGACAAACAACACAGCGATGCTCACTTCAGCTCCTCTTACAGTCAGAGAGACACCAGTCAGTCATTACAGCACTGATACTCTAACGCTCACTTTAGTCTGATTTACAGTCAACATGTGGCCGTTACAGTACATCATCTCTCTGTTTCACTGTGTAAACAGCTCTCACAATACACACATTTCTAAACGTTTAAAAGACATTTGAAAATGAAATTGTGGTTAGACTTGTAATTGTTTCAGAAAGAAACACAGCAGAGCCGGATGTTTAGTCTAGAGGGTTAAAATGTATATTTTCACCTTAGGATCTTTTTTAAGGAGAGACATCAGGATCGGAAGTATCGATATTTCTGTATCAATCCGCCCACGTTAACGTCAGCTTTTTGACAAAATACTTTATCTTACCTGACACGCAGACGTTTCAGTTTCTTACACAGACGTTAGACAGACGTACCGGGTTTATTAAAGACATTACAGTTCCTGAGCCTGAAAAACTACCCCTGACCTGCCTCAAAAATTAACCCTCATCTGCACTGAAAACTATCCCTGACCTACCTCCTAAACTACTCCCGACCTGCCTCAAAAACTATCCCTGATGTGACTAAAAAACCAACCCTGACCCAGCCTGGAAAACCAACCCTGACCCAGCCTGGTAAACCAACCCTGACCAGCCTGGAAAACCAACCCTGACCAGCCTGGAAAACCAACCCTGACCAGCCTGGAAAACCAACCCTGACCAGCCTGGAAAACCAACCCTGACCAGCCTGAAAAACCAACAGTGACCTTCCTCAAAAATCAACCCTGACTTGCCTCCAAAACCAATCCTGACCTGCCCCAAAATACTACCCCTGATGCCTCGAAAACTACCCCTGACTTGCCTCAAAAAAAAAAACTACCCCTGACTTGCCTTGAAAACTATCCCTCACCTGCCTCGAAAACTATCCCTCACCTGCCTCGAAAACTATCCCTCACCTGCCTCGAAAACTATCCCTCTCCTGCCTCAACAACTAACCCTGACGTGCCTCAAAAACTACCCCTGACTTGCCTTGAAAACTACCCCTGACCTGCATCAGCTCGAGTCATCTTCACAAACTAAAGTGCATCTATCTGTATAGCGGACCTCACATCTCACATCAGCTCTTCTCATATTTATCAGCTTCTGCCTTTAATTAGCACTTAAAAAGAAAACAAACCCATGACTAGTTCACAGATAGTTCCGATCTTTGTTGGTTAAGAAGCTAAAGCTGTGAGCAGTGTGAGTTAATTGGGCATCTTTTCCTCTCAGAATCCTTTTCAGAGGAGTTAAAAGTTCATTCCTGTGTGATTAAAGCTGTGTTGTTGTTGTTTTGTGTGTAAATGCAGATTAAATATACTGGTTTCCGAGACCGACCGCACGAGGAGAGACAAGCTCGCTTTCAGAATGCCTGCAGAGACGGACGATCAGAGATAGTGAGTATCAGCTTTACCTCCTCACTGGTAAATAAGCTCTCCATCGCCTGTTCACAGGACACCTTTTAGCTTCTTTTTCAGTAGGAATGTGTGGATTCTTTCATGTTATATTTACCTTTTCAGAAACATGGACTATAAAGTGAAACACTGAGTTTCTTTTACCTTCTCAGAAATAATCACCAAATGTTCCTTTTACTCGTTTGTTCACTGACTGATGTTACTTAATCAGTCATTATAACATCAGTATCTTTCAGAAACAGTTAAACACTAGCTGTTAGACACCCGGAACTGACTATCTCCATCACTTCCTCATTTTCTTTTTGCTACACACAAGCACAGAAAGGACCTCCTATATTATATAAAAATGCCATTGAACATTATTTATAGGTCTAAATGTAAAATTCAAGTGAAATAAAAGTTAATAGTTTTAGATAAACAGATATATTTCACATCTGTAAAGTATTTGCCTCTCTGCTCTTTTCTTCATCTTCAAAAGGCTCTCTCACTGCTGGCCGTGATCAGCTCAGATGTGTCTAATTTTAAAGGCTCTTATAAATACCTCTAGTCTGTGAATGTTAACAGTATGATGCTGTTACATTCCTATTTACAAACACTGGAGTCGACTAGTTTTTAATGCAGTTTAGAGAGTGAGATCACAGTCAAAGTATTACTGACATGAGAAGATTACAGGTTCACTGAAACACTCTGTGATTATAAAAGCTCATGTTTCGTTTGCCAGACTTAATTTATTCATTTGACGTAAGCATATTTTTCATTTTAAGGTTAGAATGAGTAAAAATGCTTTAATCTTGTATTTTAAAGCCGGAGTTTCACTGTAATGATCCGTTTAGAATTTTTTCATCATGCAGATTATAAATGGTGTGTAAAGTTGACTGAACACCAATATTCAGAGCTTATTAACATCGAGACACAAAGTGATCAGTAGCTTATTGCAGATTTTTAATGCTTGTATGTGGTGCCTTAAAAGGATGTTTTTCTTCCCAGAGGATTTTATATACAAACAGTTTCAACATTGTGTGGTCTGTGTGTGTGTGTCAGTGTGTGGTTGGCTGATGTGATAACATAAAGAGTGTGTTGTATTGACTGTAAAGGGTCTGATATGATTATTGGTTGAAAATGTAAAGTTTTTCTTTACATTTGTGTTTTTATATTTTCTTTAAATTTGTCTTTACAGAAGTGTTTCTAGAGCACGTTACAAAGTCTTTTTAACACATTGTTATTTATTGAGTATTACACTATACTAACGTTTAGTAATATAGTAATTTTAATTAATTAAAAATAATTAAAAATAATTAATTTATTTGAAGAGAAAATAACTTCTGTTTTGTTTATTGTTAATTTATTTATTTTACTATCCTCAGTTACATTTTATTTTACATTTTATACCTCTAGTCCTACTGGTCTCTTTTAGTAGTTCCTACACTCACAATGTTATTAAATTACTGTGCCATGATGCTGAACCAGTGTATTAGTCCTGCTGCTATTAATGTAAGTGAAGGGCTGAATTTAAAACAATTTATTGATTTTTCTACCTCTCTTTCTCTGTCTGTCTGTTATCTTGCCTTGTCCATCAGACACTCTCTCTATCCTTTTTCCCTTTCTTTCCATCCTGTCCTTGCTTTTTAAAATCCAGTGTGCCGCAGCCCAGCTTGCCAGCAGTGAGAGTTGGTAAAATAGAATCAGATGTGCGTAACTCAATACTTCAAATAGAGAAAATGATGACTTGTGTTTTTTTCTCTCTCTCCCTCTCTCCTTTTTCCCCTGGCCCTGGCTCCAGGCTGTTTTCCTCCTACCCCTTTCTGATGTGCAAAAGAAATGGCGAGCTGCATAATTAATGCTCAGGCTGAGCTTTCTGATCCTGTTTGTATTGATTTCTCTCTAAAAGGCTTTTGTGGCGACCGGCACCAATCTCTCGCTGCAGTTCTTCCCCGCCAACCTGCACGGAGAGCAGAGGCAGATGCCCACTCGAGAATACGTGGACTTTGAGCGGGAGACGGGAAAGGTAATCCCTGTTAATGTCTGTCTGTCTGACTGACTGTTTGTCTGTCTGTCCCAGATTGACAACTTTGGCATTCTCCCACTCTCAGACCTTCAAACCCTTAAACCCTAAGAGCACATATGTGGAGAACTGATACAATACATTTGAGATAAATAGATATTGGTTATGAAATAATTTAGATTAGTTACTGAGTAATATGTCAGTAACTGTGCTCATCCTTATCTATCCCTCAAACTCACCCATCTCTCTTCATTTTGAACTTTTCTTATGTGCTCCACATGGACTCTTTTTTACCTTTTAATTAAAGTGTCTTATACAGTCTGTTTGAAATCTGCAATGGCTGTAGAGGCTTTTACTCCATCGCTGTATAGAGGAATTGTGTGAAGACTCCTAGCTCTTTCAGGTCTCTGGATTTGATGGGTGAAGGCTTTGGTTTTCTGTAATGATATGTTTCTGTTTCACACATCTTAGGGAAAAATGAAAACTCACACTATTACACTTGAGCTGTCTGCAAGAAAAACACCCTCTCTTGAATGAAGCATGTCACCGTTTTCCATTTTATACTTCAGCTGTAGTATTTTATTTTAACTGTGTTATTATTTTAGACATGCCCACTGCTTTTATGTTTGTGAACTGTTCCCACCACCTCCCCTTCTCTTTATATGCTCATGTGGGATGTGTAGTCTAGCACAGACTCTCCAAAACCATAAGAATGTAAAATAAACCCATACCATAATGCCCTTGTTCCATTCATAACTTTTATTAAAACCTGTATCATTTCTGTTATTTCAGAAGGGTGGCTACTTCTCCTTTATTTTTGTTAATTTTCATTACTTCTTTTTTCTGAATTTTATTCTTATTTTGCTGATATCCCTGTTCATCATTTAGGACTGTCTTAGACTGTCACACAGTCTTTTCAAACTTCTCTCCAGTGTAGTCTGTGAAGCAACACACACAATCACCTAATAACTACTCATACAAATCAAGCACTGATCAGCACTGTAAGTAGTTTTTTGCGTATTGTTTTGAGAATGTTTTAAAACAGACAGTGAGCTCCTCCACATTGTTCCCATCAGTACAAAGGCTCGAGTCATCCAGAGATCAGTGAGTCATCTCAGTGTCATATGAGCCGTGTTTCTTGTCTGATATGAACGTTCTTTCAGACCCTGTGAAAAGCCTGAAAAAGTGCTAGGCTTGTCACTTTGCTCTGCCCTACTTATAATAACACCTTGGCTAACACGCTGGCTACTTTTAATAAG
>BRDA01008202.1:64960-69960 GCA_036984385.1 Crenuchus spilurus | reverse complement strand
TCACTAGACTGATTTGACTGATTTGTGCTGAATATTTTGAGTATTTTGTGGTGTCTGTGAAGCCCTGCATTTTCTCTACAATTAGGACCACATGGTCCTGACAAATATAATGATTATGATTGAGTGTATTATGATTCCATTATTTAATTACAGCTAACAGTGATTGATATTTTCCAGTACAATCCATACAGTTCAGGCCGTTGTTAATACCTAGTTGGCAGGCTATGTGACAACTTGTAATTGGTTACGTTTAACAGGGATATTTTGAGACTTAGTCAGGTGCCTCATAACATAAATAAAAATGGCTTTGGTTTGTTAGCCTAGTCATTGCTTGTAGTGCTGTTTGTAACTATAAATGCTACATTGTCGTGCAGCATGAAAAAACTCAACAAATTTGGAGTAAAGATTAAAATGGTACAAATTGTTTTTGACATTGTGAGCACTCACAGATGAAGTACATGCTGATATGTTGATTATCTTGTAATAATGGCAGATGAAAAGGTTCAAGATATATTATAACAGTAAGTGAACAGGAAATAGTTGACATGTTGGATGGTGGAGAAATGGGCAGGAGTGAAGAGCTGAGTGACTTTGACAAGGGCCAGATCATTATGGCCAGGGAACAGAGTCAAAGCATCTCTGAAACAGTAAGGCTTGTTGCGTGCTTCTGCTCAGCAGTGGTCAATTGCTACTGACAATGGTCTCCAAATTCCCCAGATCTCGATCCAATTGATAATTTGTGGAATGTGCTGGAACAAAGGAACAATAGCAACAATAGCAATGCTGGTAACATCTTGAAGTTAGATACTACTTCAGACTTCTTATTGTGTCCGTGCCTCAATGGGCCTGTTTGGGTGGCACACAGAAAACCAACCTATTAACACAGAAAGCATAAGAGCATATTTGTCAAAAAAATGTTGACACATGGCTGTGTACGTAAGTCATATAAAGCTTTTTCTTTCATATTTTGCCACAGGCTATTATCTAGAAGCAAATGCACATGTATATGTGTAAAAACAATAGCAACATATACAGTAGCAGTCAAAAGTTTGGATACACCTTCTGGACATTCAGTGGTTTTTCATTATTTAAAAATGTTCTGCATTGTAGATTAATACTAAAGTCATCTAAACTATGAAGAAATACATATTAGGCCTGGCCAATAAACCAAAAATTTACCGATACCGAAATTTATGACAATAACCGACGTCATTTTGCCCATGTCGGTATTTTTGGTGGCTTAAAAAATGAAAAGAAAAGTTGTTTTGTCTTTTTTGTCGGATACGTTCATGTTCCTTTAAGACGCTGCTCTCCACGCTGTCTGTAGGGCAGCCTGTAGTCACGTGACTACAGGCTGTCCTACCAGTGCGGGCCTTACGGAGAATGGTCTGACTGCAGAGCCACAGAGCCACAGATTTACGCCAGCAGTTTTGCGCCAGCAGTTTTGCGCCAGCGGCAGCGCATACACAGTAAACACATGTAAACTGCGAATGTTAAAGGAGGTTTGCGACGGTTATATGTGTTGCAATGCATATTTCCATACAAGGAGGAAGATCGTTGCCAATGTAGGAGCGATGTGACACATGCTGTCACAAATATCATTGTCCGTTTTGCTCCATAGAGTATTATAAGCCAACATCAGCCAGTAAACTTAGGAGTCACCTCAAACTACATTTTAACCAGCATGAAGGTAAGTCAGTTAACACAACAATAACAGTCTTTTGACACAACAGTACAACATTGGCTGTACAATAAGTCACACAATATCTAACATATAATAGTTATCTACAATGCCGAACATGTGATAGCTGTATATAATTATATAAATATCAGACTTTGTAAACTCCACGTATGATTAAGCCTCAAATTACAACTTTTAAAACAGTTTACTCAACAAGGTTTATATACCTTGTTGTCATTTGAGGCTTAATCATATTTATAAAATTATATACATCGTTAGATATTGTACAATTTATGTTGTACTGTTGTGTCAAAAGCCGGTTACTGTCATTAGTAAGCCTTTCAGAGACCTACAATTATTTTTATGGCCGCACACTTTATAGAATTTATTTTCTCATGTTTCAGGATGCACTATTCATCGATGTGGGAAAATGCGGGAAAAATGTCCTATGTGCAAAGTTCTTATGAACACATGCAACATCAGAAAGCATATTGACTGTAAACATACAAACCAGGAGCTTTTTGATGTAAATTCTAAATACCACTTCAGGAGTGAGTGTATTGATAAGGTTAATGGTGTCTTTTCTGTCCAAGACATTTTCTTCATTTATTTATGCTTTAAAGTTAATTAAAGTTGTAATAAAAAGGGAATTGTACTATCAATATAACTGGCTGTGAAGTATTTATGTTGGCCTAACACATTCTTTATTTCTGGGGTATGTGTGTATTACCGGTAGTATTATCGTCCATTTATCGTTATCGAGGTGAAATGCTCAATATATCGCAATACTGATTTTAGCCATATTGTCCCAGCCCTAATACATATGTAATTATTTAGTAAACAAACAGTGTTAAACAAACCAGAACATGTTTTATATTTTACATTCTTCACAGTAGGCACCTCTTGTTTAGATGCAGCTTTCTTGGCATTTTCTCAGTCAGCTTTATGAGGTAGTCACCTGGAATGACTTTCAGTTAACAGCTGTGTCTTGTCAAGAGCTCATGACTTGCATTTCTTGCCTCTTAATGTGTTTGAGACATCAGTTGTGTGTCTACTTTGAAGGATCTAAAATCTAAAACATTTTGGTTTGTTTAACACTTTTAAGTTTACTACATGATTCCTTATGTGTTCCTTCATAGTCTGGATGACTTCAGTGTTAATTTACTATGTAGGGAAAAAAGAAAAACACTGAATGAGAAATCTTAATTTTCTGTGAAGATCATTTTGTTAGGAAAGTTTAAGGGAATGTGAGTGTTGCCTACAATTTTTCAAATTAAAAAAGTATTCAGATTAATACATTTCAACAAACCCCTTTTAACTAAATGTTGCAAAAATAAACATATTAGCTTTAGAAATGGCACTGAATGATTAAACAGAATGAAAAGTATTCCATAGAGAATTTAGGCACTGTTCAAAACAAAGCTCAGAAGAAAACATTGTTTATATGTGCATCTCGGCTTACGTTAGTCACCTGAGCATTAAATGTGTTTTTTAATGCTGATCAAGGTCTGAATGATTTAACCACTGATGTATCAGTATCTGTAGTTACATATTATTTGCCCATTCTCTTTAACTGGTTGTAGGTTCCCACTTTTTAATAGAGACATCCTCAAAGATAGAGACGCAGCCAGAGTAATTCCTTATAGCCTCTGTACTCACCACTTAAACTGAGCCTTGTTGAAATGTGATCTCCTTGGAGATGCAGGAGCTATGCTTCAGCTGGGAGATTTTAAGAGATCTGATGCTTGGCCCCCTCTCTTCTCTCTTTTTTCTTCCCTCATAGTGTTCATGTGTGGTTTGCTGTTTTTTTTATTCATGCAAAGCAGAAATTGGGTCCGTCTGCTTGGGCCATACTAGCTGGGGCTTTTGTCGTCCTTACTGAAGGGTGAATAGAGCAACAGGGCTGTACAGTGATTGGCGAACAGCTCCTTGAAGCAGTCAAATGTATGAGACCCTCCAAGATGTGGAGTGGGATATTGATACAGGGCCGGCTCATTCTTATTATAAATGACTGGAAGACTTATTTTAGGCTGGGCCTGAAGTGATGATATCCTTGACTATCAGAAACACAAAGACGGAAATGTATTAAGTTTGCATGTGTCATTCACACACAAACTTGTTATACTTAGCTTGGGCCTAGTGTGCGGGCCCTGTTTTGAAGCTACACCGGGGCGTGGTGTTACTCTTTCTTAGACTCTATAAATCTTTGCTGTGTCTGTGTGCATAAGAATGTTCGCTCGGGGGCAGATAGCGCTGAGAAGAGTCGGCCTAAATGACTCCATTATGAAAGGGGCTGCAGTCTTGAGGCTCGCCACAGGAATTGGAGTTTTAATAGTTTTGTGTTAAAGCTTGTTCCCAAGCTTTACATGTGTGAGTGTGCATGTATGTTTCAGCATTTGTCTGTACCTGCTTGTGCTTCTGCTTTCCATACATTACTGTGTGTATCTGTAAGTGTTTGTGTGTATCCTGGCTAGATCTCCTCTATACTTACTAAGCACATCTCCATATTCATGACTGCTCATGTGCCGCAGAACATGCTGTGGAGCAGCGTGGCGCCAGTTTGACAGTTAACTCCAAGACGGAGCATGTGAACAGGGAGGAGGAGGATGAGGAGGAGGAGGAGGGAGGCTTCACTGGGCCTGCACAGCTTATTGGAGGAAATCAAACCAAGAGCAGATGAAGACCGTTCATATCCTCTACACTCCACTCCTCAAAAGCAGGAAGTGAAGAGCTGGTTTGCTGTTTTCTGGTCTCAGATGCTTTTAGGAGGTTTTATTTTCTGTGGCTGTGAGAAGCCTGACCATGAGTGTCAGTGCAGACACTATACACTCTCACTGTCTAGTGCCTGGACTTTTGTGAGGTAGTCTCATCCCAAAGTGAACATTAATTGCGCCCGAATAGCAATTATATGAGCAACCAAAAAAATTTAAAATAAAAATGTAGTGCTGCTGAGATAATCCTTGTTTATTTTTTTATATTTAGAAGTTATGTTCTTTCTTAAGCCACAAGAGCTAAAAAATATATCTTCAGAAAAGGCCTTTACCTCGGATGGCTCCTCCTTTTTTAATACAGTACCAGTCAAAGGTTTGGGCACACCTTCTCATTCAATGTTTTTCTTTTTTCCAACATTATAAATGAATACTGAAGTCATCCAGACTATGAATGAACACGTAACGAATCATGTAGTAAACTTAAAAGTGTTAAACAAACCAAAATAGATGAAACTTCTTAGATTTTAGATTTTGTATAAAACCAAACAAATTGTGAAAATTCAAATGATGTACTAAGCAATGCACAAGTAAGTATCAGACCTACTGAA
>BRDA01008202.1:31984-59092 GCA_036984385.1 Crenuchus spilurus | reverse complement strand
GTCTCAAACACATTAAGAGGCAAGAAATGCAAGTCATGAACTCTTGACAAGACACAGCTGTTAACTGAAAGCCATTCCAGGTGACTACCTCATAAAGCTGACTGAGAAAATGCCAAGAAAGCTGCCATCTAAGCAAGAGGTGCCTACTTTAAAGAATCTAAAATATAAACATATTCTGGTTTGTTTAACACTTGTTTGTTTACTAAATTATTATATATGTGTTTCTTCATAGTTTGAATGACTTTAGTATTAATCTACAATACAGAACATTTTTAAATAATAAAAAACAACTGAATGTTCAGACGGTGTGTCCAAACTTCTGACTGGTACTGTAACTGGCTGTTTTAGTTTCAGTGTTAGAATAATCTCTGTTCTCATCTCACTAACACATAAACTAATACTGAGTGTTTATATTAGGCCAATTTTATTTTGTTTTGGAACTATGATGTACATACTATAATAGAAAAGCTCCAAACTTTTGATTGGTAATGTACTTCAGAACTATTGCTTTATTTGAGTTCTGTGCATTCAAGAGCAAGAAAGATCATTATTAGTACTACATAATTCTTAGTATGTGAAATTAAAATATTTATTAAATCTGTAACAATACACATGTTTGGAGAATCAGTGGCAACATTGTGACAGTTTATGTTTTAATACAGGGTAAATATTACTGATTACACAACTACTAGCTAAAAGTGCTATTTGACCCTGACCCCACAAAAAGAAGGAAAATGAGGGAATGGGGTGTGTGTGTTTGTGTGTGTGTGTGTTCATGACTAACAAAACTGCTGACTAAGAGAGAGAGGCAGCTGCTTTCACAGAACAGTGATATTAACTGAAGCCAAGAAGCACACATACAACATCCATATACACATAAATACACACACACACACACACACACACACATCTTTAGTTGGAGTAAAATGACACACAACTGTCTCTTGTCTTGTCTCTGTTATTCTCTTTTTTATTTTGTAGCAAACTTTCTTTATCCATCTTGTTCTCTTCACTCTTTGTAATATCTGACTCAGACTGAAACACTATGATGTTGTCACTAAAATATTCTTTAGACGTGAGTGAAAATACAGAGTTGAAGAGTTTCTTTCTCTCCTTTTTTTCTCACACACATACATGCACACACACACACACAAAAACAGGTGCGGCCAGGTGCAGGTGCGGAGCACGCCTAGGCAAAGTAGTGTTGGACAGATAGAGCATGTCTCTCTGTGTAATCAGAGACAGGCAGAGCCTTAACGTTTGCACTATTGTTTCACACACACGCACACACACACACACACACACACTCCCCCCAGATACGCCCATGACCACGTATCCAAATGACCCAACAGGCACACTCCTTTATAAATACACACACACAAACATCTATTGAACCCAAAAAGCTTAAAGTCCAGACCACCTGTCACACACACAAAAACAGAGGGACATTAGGGTGGTCCCGCCCCAAGTGTGTATCGCTCACATCCCAGCCCTATAATTACTCCTCTCACCATCAGGCTCAACACCCTCCAGCCAGACACATACACACAAACACACAGAGCATGCATCTTCATATGTTAGACCATTACACACACTGGACGCCATTGGGAAGTGCCTCAATTGACCCAGCTGAACAGATGTGTGCCATTTAGAGAAACTGAGATGAAATGATTTGCCCTTAGGCAAAACCTGACTACTAATAATTCATCACATTGTTCTGAAGGGGGACAAATATCATTCACAAAAATGCACTTGACCCATTTTCACTTAAACTGTGGAGTAACTGTGAGCAATTACATCATTCTAGAATCAAACTCATTTCTAGTAATTAAGAACATTAAATTACTCACAAGGTTCATGAAAGCCAATTAATTAGTAACTATGTGATAAGGTGACAATACAGTCAAATTACATTACACTGGTAATTACATTTAATTAGCATTTATTCATTTAATATTCTGTATTAACAAGTTTGAATCAACACTTTCTTTTTCTGAGTCTAGATTTTTGTCAGAAAAAGATAAAATCGCTGGAAAAAATGTAAACAGTTTATTTTTGCATAAGGCAAGACCATACCATTTTTATTCAGATCACAATTACATATTTTACTTAGAAGTACATTACCAGTCAGAAGTTTGGACACACCTTCTGGACATCAGTTGTGTGTCTACTTTGAAGAATCTAAAATCTAAAACATGTTTTGGTTTGTTTAACACTTTTAAGTTTACTACATGATTCATTACGTGTTCATTCATAGTCTGCATGACTTCAGTATTCATTTATAATGTAGAAAAAAAGAAAAACATTGAATGAGAAAGTGTGTCCAAACATCTGATTGGTACTGTAAACTCAGGGTAGACTACATGTGTCAGCTAGTCTGTTTCATCTTCTGTTGTTTTTAGTCAGAGATTCACAGCTTTTTTTCCTCTTACTTGACTTCGTCTTACCTGGTCGAAGGTTTAAATACAACACAAATGCACCACTGACTACTACCAATCTCTGCATCCAGACAATTAATAATCAATACTGTAATCAATTTTTAACAATTGATACAGAATCACCAACATAATACTACAATAAACAAGTGTGCTGATATTCCCTTACGCCATTTAATAGTTAAAGTGTACATTCATATGAGGATGAACTGTAGATGTGCTTGTGGAGGATAGACTCATATTAAGTATTTCAGGGTGAAGGTAATGAGTGTGCTGTTGGAGGCAGTGGTAAAGATTTAAGAAGTGTCCAGTCATTTCTGCTGACACTGATTTAGTCATCACACTGGCAGAGGGACAGCTGTGTCTGTGTGGGAATGCTGCTGTGTATCCATATGTGGGGTTAATTTAACTTATATCTAAAGGGTGAGGGTGTGATTTAAAAAAATGATAGTGGCTGAATGTTGTCAAAGCTTTGGCTTTGTTGTGTTACTGTGATGATGAGTCAGATCAATACTACTTTCTTTTCTTCATCTGTCTTTCTGCTGGTGTTTTCTTGATGAGAGGGAAAGTCCAGAAAAGGCCTTGGGAGGCCTGACTCACACACACAAACATGTCTGAGTAACACACACACACACACACACACACACACACACACACACACACACACACACACACACAAGAGACATTTTGCTGCTGTGTGAATGTCTGTGATCAACAACTGCAGCATAATTAGTACTTGTGTTAAATCAGCCATACACACACACACATTCACACACTCACTCTTTTCTAACAAAAAGCTCCACTCACGAGGTGTGTGGACACAATGCCCCTCTGTCAGTGTGCATGTGAGTGTGTGTGTCCTGTCCCTCTCCACCCCCTGCAGTACTAGCCTCCTCCTCTCTGGGCTTCAGAGGCTCAGGCAGTGTTTTTCTTTCTCCCCGCGCACTTCAGATCTGCTGACGAGAGACTGGCACGCGACCGGACTAAGGGCAGCCTGCCAGCCGCCCACTACGATGTTACTACAGCAACAGGCGCTGAGCAAAATCTCCCACAGTCTATTTGAGATGAGCTCAAATCAACTCAATTTGATTCAAGTCTGCTCACAAGTAGAGCTACAATACGGCAGCTTCTTTCCATTCAGTTCTGTTCTAAACTCATCATTTTAGAAGTTGCAGTTGTTGCTGGTGATAAAGTCCATTAAATGTTTTATACGTTTATGTTTAAAATCAAAATTAACAAACATCAGACACTCATCTGTCAGTGCAGGATGCAAAATGTACTAGTGTGTACATATATTGTGTTAAAGTTAATTAGTGTTCATAATTTAAGTCAAAAAGGTAAACTGGCATTACATGTACAGTAGCATATTTCAGGCCTTTTTTTGTTTTAATGTTGATATTGTTTGATTAGTAATTTACTCAAACTCCAAAAATTCTAATTAGAGATTCTGGATTTTTAGTAGACAATTGACCCGCCCCTTTTTTGTCAACTTGCAAGGTCTCTGAGGGAGGGGGCAGACAAGCACATGCCTCCTCCAGTACTAGTGACTTCATGCCCATCTTTTTACAAATACATTGCCATCGTGCAGGGCAGCTAGCGAGCTCGGAGGAAAGCACAGGATCCCCAGTCCTCACCTGGCAGATGCCCAAGTCAGTTGACCCTTCTTATAGTGTTGGGGAGAGAGTGCCATCTTGCCCATGCAAAGAGAGAGCAATGACCAAGTCTGCTGTCTCTGGCCTCGGCTGCCGATGGCAAGCAGCATGATTGGGATTCAAACTCGCGATCCTCGGATCATAGTGGCAGCGCCTTAGTCCGCTGAGCCACTCGGGGGCAGATTCTGGATTTCTGATTTTCTTCAGTTATAACTCATACTCATACAAAAAAGGCTTGAAATGTCACTTTACATGTGATGAATATAAAATAACAGTTTTTTAATTAAATGCTGAAAATATTTTATGATATTTAAATGTTTTGATGTTGCACTGTGTAATGAATTGTCATTGCATTCAAAATATAGCAAAACAGCAGCAATAACTATTTTTCAGGATTATTACATAATTGCCTGATTGTGATTATTTTTGATAATCAGAATTATTTTCCACAGAAACTAGCTTTCTTTTTCTTTTACTTTGCAATAAACAGAATCTGAACTTTCATCAGCTATGTTGAGGTAAATACATGAAAATGAAAGAAAACATAATTAGTTGAAATGTACAATGAATCTGTTGAAAACAAACATTCTAACCATTAGCATCATTAGCTTTAGACAAGCTTCCCAGCTAACACAAGAACGTTGCGAGAACGTTCCATTTAGGTTATGCTAATGTTATGGTGTAGAGTTCTTGCTTGGTTATCAGAACGTTAGGTGTGAACATTAGGCTAGAACGTTCTTTGAACATTCCCTTAATGTTATTATACACCCGGTCAGGTGACAAACAGGGAACATTTGTTCATCGTTAGGCTAACGTTAGGTTGGAACGTTATATCTAGGTTTGTTCAAACTTTAGTCAAAACCTTCAAAGAACGTTCCAGGAATGTCGTCATTTAACAGAACCATGCAAGAACGATACCAGAACGTTTGTTTAACGATCTGTGTTACATGGGTTTAGAAGGCAGCAGTCAGTAATGTTCATTTATTTGTAATCGAGCTTTGTGGTCAGTTTAGTGTTACTGAGTATGGACGGACAATAAGTAGGACAGCAGTCCAGTTAAGTTGCCCACATTTAGTCAAATCGTTAATTTCAGTTATTTATGTAACAATTCGTTGTCAGCAAAAAAAAAAAATCATAATCAAGACAGGCCTACTAATAACTCTAGATTTCTTAAGTTAATAGTATTTTTGTAGTCTTTCTGCTGCCATGCAGAAGGCCTGGTATTCCCCTTACTTTTTATCATCGTCATCATTAGCATCCTTCTCTTCTTGTTTACGATTCATCAGCAGTTTGAGCCGTTAGCGTCTGCTGTGTCAATTGTGTAATTCTGAAGAATGGGGAAGTGGAATCAAAGAGGTACAGAGTGCATTGTGTGTGTGTGTGTGTGTGTGTGTGTGTAAACATGTGTGCAAATCCATCTCAGGCCTGTGATTCTCTGTACTGTCTGGAAAATTCTTTGGATAATGTTGACCACCCACTCAAAAATTGTCTTCATAGCTGTTTCAGATTTTCTTCTAATTAGTGCGTCTGAGTCAAGGCTTTTTGTCATGAGTTTTCCAGAAACAAAGCACGTTCTCCGGGATTCCCTGTAGAGCTGTTTGGGTGCTCCTTCTCTCACACTGTCTGTGTGTAACCCCCCATCTTTGTCTCCTCTTTCTCTTTCTGAACTGTACAGTCACACCACACTCTTGCTCTGTGTTCTGTGTCCTTTTCATGGAGGTGCTTGGCGGCCTCTATTGGCTGCTGTGCAAGTAACGTTCTGGTTTCATCTCATTTCCTGTATAGAGGTGTGGACAATGGGCAGCCTGACTTGGTAGGCCTGAGCATGTGTGTGTCTGTGTGTGTATGTTCCATAAGACATAATGACATTCAGATTACATGTTAGGGTTATTGGGTTCATTTGCTCGGCTTGAGCAGAAGCAACTTAAATCTTCAGTTTCCAGCATAACTTTGTATAGATTGCACGCTCATGGTCTTGCATACCCTTTGTGTGCCTAAGAATGAAAGAGTGTGTTGGGACCCGTGTGTGTCCCTATGAGTGTGTATGTGTGTTTGATTGAGTGTCACTCACTGGGGTGTGGGGGATGTGGGAGCTGTCGGTTGGCTATGAAGAGGAAGTCTGTGGTTAAGCCGTTTTCTGCGCTCCCCTCTCCATGTAGCACAACTTAAAAAAAGCCTGGCTGTCCTTACAGATGTGGAAGCCATTTCAGGGGAGGGCGAGTGAGTGTGTATGTGCGTGTGTTTGTTTTCATATATTTCCAGGACTGAAATGTAGATTGTAGGAAAAATACGGATAGTAGGATACAGTGTCAGTGAAATCAAAACAGTCCTGATTTTGTAATTGGCTTAGCCAAAGCTAGGTGTTTTTTTTTTTTTACTGCTGTGGGCATTTCTCTTTTGTGTCTGACTCTAAGATTATGGTTAGGTTTCGATATTTAGACACTCACATACATTTCATACACACATATGGCCCTGTGTCCCAATATTATATAAAAACAAATGTGTGTGTGTGTTTTTTGGGGGAGGGAGGCCTGAGTTTGTGAAGCGTGGGATTGAAGCAAGACCCGTCTGAGAGAGAGCGCCGAAGACTCCCCTCGCACTGGTGCACCCTGGGAAGGTTTTCGGGTTTGGCCCGCTCGTAAATGAAACCCCTGTGCTCGTCTGGCTTGAAATAGCTCTTGAAAAAATGCAAGAACGCAAGCCTGCCCATGTATCTAACAGAAAAACAAACTCGGCCCACTCCACATCTGATGCCACCTTTCAGCCCTTGTTTTCATTTTCTAATTTATTCTCGATTATTTGTTTACATTAATAAAAATACCCCTCCCCCAGCCATAAAACTAGCACGACTGGCTGCTGGCTGCCAACTATTGTAAGATGTTGTCTGACTTAACACATACACACAAGCGTGCACGCACACACACACACACACACACACACACACACACACACACACACACAGATTGTGGAGGTGTTGTGTGTGTCTCACTTCTCTGCCTCTAGATCACTTCCACATGGCTATTGGCAGCTCCATCTGCCACTGATGTGTGTCCCTCCAGGTCCCTGGAGAATTGTATTATGGAAAACAAGATATCAGTCACACCATGTTTACAAGACATTTTGATATCCAAAAGTGCACGCATGTATGAGTGGGTGATGACAGTATTTTCTCCCACACGTTATTTAAAATTTATGTATCTTATGATCCGAGGATTGCAAGTTTGAATCCCGATCATGCTACTTGCCATCGACAGCCGGGACCTTGAGAGAGCAGAATTGGCCGTGCTCTCACTTCGGGTGGGCAACAAGGTACACTCTCCCTAGAACTATAAACAGTGTTGTCTGACATGGGCGTCTCCGGGCGATCCATCAGAACAGGGGATCTGTGCTTTTGTCCGGGCGTGCCAGCAATGTATAGCCAGCAGTTTGGAAAAATAGGAGCTTGATGTCACTGGTATCGGAGGAGGCCTGTGCTCGTCTGACCCCTCCCAAGAGAGTCAGGGACATTGCAAGTGATAGTGATAGGTAGAGTTGATAAAAGTGGTGGGTTAATTGGCCAAAAATAATGTCAAATGTAAAAATACATTGGGAGGAAATCAAGGTAAAATAAAAAGGCCCATCCCACATTGTCTCATGAACTATTTAAATGTACAGTGGAGCAAAAAAAACTTACCATTTGTTGTCTGTCAGCTCATTGTCAAGAGATGCATTTTTTGAGGAATATAAAATCATGGTCTCATCCTCTAGGTTGCAGGACTCTGCATTTCCTGCTTCCATCATTTGTTCATAGTTTGCATGTGATTTCCAACTTACTCCAAAGGTAATTGCTCATATTTTACTAGTTTTGGTCAAAGAAACAAAGAAGCCGAGGTCATTCATTTTCAGTGATTTCTGGTGACATGACTCAGTGTGAAAGTTAACAACTCAAGTGGAGTGGAGTTGTGCAGATCAAAGTTGAGTGTTTGTGCAGATTCGATGGTTGTGCCCTGTTCCTAATTAGATTTTTTTTTTGTCCTGCTATAGCGATGGAGGAGAAACTGTCAGTTTCATGCTTCCTCATCCTTTCTCCCACTGCACATAATATTAAGATATAAACAAAACATGATTTTTGAAGATGTGTTCCAGGAATGTTTAGGGCATATTAATAGGCTGTAATGGATTGGTAAATGCTAGTAGCATATGTTTTTGCTGAGCAGCCTTTGGAGACTGGCTAAACAAGCTGTTAAATACAGTGGAACCTCGGTTTCGTCATTAATCTGTTCTAAAGTGTTTGATGATAACCGAAATGAACTATAACTGAATCAGAAATTCCCATAAGAAATAATCTGTTCCAAACACTTCAAAATCTATTAAAAAAATACATTTTATATAGAATAACAATAGTTTGACATACAGAACACAATGAGAAATAAATACAAAAGACTAATAAATGAACATTTAACATCACTCTTACAGGTTTACGCTCCGTTTTAGAGTGTGCTGGTGTGGTCCAGCTGGTAGCCTTTTTTTTATACACCCTTTCTCTAGGTTTCTCAGCCACTATTTGTTTTCACATCTGTTTTCAGGTGGTAGCGCTGTGTGCCGTTGCTTTAATGTGACATGTTTTAGATTGTTTTGAGTGTTATCAAAGAGAATCAAAGCCAGAATGAACTACAAACGTGTGGAAGCTCTTTAGTTTCTGTCTGCTCTGTGCTTGATTCCACTCTTAAGTCTGGGTATGGTCCTGTGACATCTTGTTTGTGTATAGAAATGTGTCCAGAGGTTTGATTCTGATCAATTCAATAAACAAGCACAAAAAACGCTGCAAAAACAATGAAAACGTACAGGGTGATGCTCACTCAACGAGAATCAAAGCTAGAATGAACAACGAATGCGTGGGTGAGTGACAAACATGTGGGTGGATGCTTTGTTTTTGCAGAATTAGTGGTGAGTCATGTGGGCATGCTGAAAAAAAAAACGGGTGGATGAATGATATCTGGGCAAAATTTCCCTGATAAAAGTTAAAGATAACTGAATTGTATGATGACCAGGTCAAACAATTACTGACTTTCAACTGTATACTTGTGATAATTTCTAAGAATTGTATGTTTCTGATTTGTGGTCAGATTGATATTGTATATGATTTGTAGCCACTAACATGGTGCACCATGACATCAGATGTTGTGAAACCAACCAAAGTTCAACTCAAGCTCAGAAATGCTTATAGGCAATGAGACACAGTCTGCTTGGATGACAAGAAGTGAAAATTCAGTGTTGGAATGAATGTAGTTGTAGATGAATGCATGTATTTCTGAAAACAAAACATTTTCTACATTAAATAGCTAATTAGTAGCAAGTGATTGACCGGCATTTGTCATAAGACCTTAATATAGAACAAAAGACTATACTAGAAGTTCATTACATCATTTATTTATCTGTGTGGGAATATTTCTGTTAACAGCATTACACACTCTCCTTCACTGGCAAGTAGTTACAGACTATAAGAACAGTTTACAGTAATAAAACAGTCATGTTCTGTACTTACTGTGATGAATATGGATGTAGTCTTCAGGCACAGTTTGTTTTATGCAAAAAATGATTATAATCACTGTTTATTTATATTAAATATTGCCATATCTGATTCTCAAAGTACAGTTTACATGAATGAAATACACAGACATTGATAATGCTCTAAATGCAAAAGGAAAACAAGATACCATTTTATATGTATTCTTATTATACACTACCGGTCAAAAGTTTTAGATCACCCCAATTTTACCAGTTATTTATTGCAATTCAAGTCTAAAGAATAGCTTGAAATGATACAAAGGAAAGTGGTGAACTGCCAGAGGTTTAAAGAAAGGTTACCCAAAACTGAAAATTAATTTACATTACAGAATTATACACAAAGGCTTTTGTCAGGGAACACGAAATGGTTAGCAGGTGAATGCTGTTCTGCTGTAATGGAGGTAGATCAGCCTTGAAAGCTGGTGCTACTAATTCCTACACAGTGAGAGGCAGCCTGAGCCACCACGAGTACCACAGCATTCTGCAGTGCCATATAGTACCCTCAGGTATGTGACTATTTGGTCAGGGGTTCATCCTACAGCAAGATAATGACCCAAAACATCAGCCCAAGCTCTGCCAGAACGATCTCAGGAAAAAAGAACAAGATGGTCAGCTTGAAAACATGGAGTGGAGCACAGTCTCCAGACTTAAACCCCATCCAGCTGATTTGTGATGAAGTGAAAACAAAGCAAACCTACAAGTGCCAACATTTATGTGATGTTCTGCAGCAGATTTGTGAAGAACTGTCTGAAGAATGTTTGATGTCTTATTATAGAAAGAATGTCACGAGTGTGTTCAGCTCTTATATCTGACAAAGGTGCTACTTTAGTCCAAAGTTTAGAGACATTTTGACTGTAAATTGATTCTGTGAGGTCTTATTTAACTCCTGTATTTAATTTCAGAGTGTAATTAAACATTAAACTCGATCATTTTCAATACAAAACTGAAGAATTGGTATGTCCTAAAACATTTGACCGGTAGTGTATATATGTACATATAACAATATTACAATATTATTCACATACAGAATCATTTTTACAGCTGGAATGTCAGGAAAGATGTGTTGATGTCAGTGAAGCTAGTTATTATCTTTCCTGGTATGTGTGAATATACCACAGTAAACAAAGTCATCAGAATGTTGTTTTGAAATCACAGATTACTGTTTATCCTCGAGCTGTATCATGCGCATCATTTCCAGTCACACATGCTTCAGCAGAGCATGATTGACTCTTCACAATAGATTTACTTGGTATGTCTCCTCTGTATATTTAGGCCTTCACTCTTCTTAACTCTGCGTACAGAAGAAATGACTTGCATTCATGTTCCTGCAGAATCAGACTGGTGAAGAAGTAACACCTCGTAAATATTACTGTCAGGCACCTTTAACTGGAACATGGAGATCTGTTATCTGTCGTTCCACAGCAGGAGCTACATAGACATAATGTTTGAACTCACGCTACACACACATTCAAACAGTGTGAGTGTGTGTGTATTTCACAGAGAGTTGATGTTCTCCATTAAGTCTTCATATCTAACTCATCTGTCAACACTGCAGCACATACATCTCAGCTCCAGACATGTTCAGACTGCACTAACGACTTATTTATTCTCTGTGTGAGAGAGGCGCTTTGAAAACATGATTCAGCAGAGAGAGAGAGAGAGAGAGAGAGAGAGAGAGAGAGAGAGAGAGAGAGAGTGAGTGAGTGATGCAGATGCCTTTAAACATGATTGTTCTATAGTCTTGTGAGCATGGCTGAACAAATGGACAGGAGACACTAGGAACTAGGAGAGCAGAGTAGAGGATTGTTTTGGCTGCCTAAATCAAAAGCCTGGCAGAACTGAATCCCTCTGTTTACTCGCCACTCCCACCCACCTCTCCTCTTCACAAACACACATAGATCCACTGTGTCTTATCCCTGAACCTGCCCCACCCAGCCCTATCGCCTGCTTCTGCAGCCCCTCCAGCCCAACTAAGACCCTTAACTCGAACCTTTCTTCTGCTCTGCCTGTCTGTCATCTTTATTCTTTTCAACAAGGATGGTAATATCCCTTTGTTAATTCAGCAAGCCTTTATTCTTGTTTACTGAAAGCAAGATGAATGCCATGTGCCTTTTCCTCTCACTTTTTCTCTCCATTTTTTCCCCCTCTACCTCCTTTGTTCTTTTTATCCTCCAGCTTTGTATTGTCACTACAAACCAATGCAAGACAAGACAGGACTTGTGCCAGTGTAAGGTTCCTTCCTCCAGTACTACATTACCCAGAAACTCCTGAAACTTCTCCAGGCTCTTCTAGTGAGGAAACATTGGAATATTCCAAGCATATTTATTATGTTATATCTGTTTTTAGTTTCTTTTGGAGCTGATGTGACTGTGGTACCCTGGCAGAATTTTGGCCTTTCATGCTGGCCTGGAAAAAGTTTTAACTGGTGTCACCGTTATAGGTAATAGCAAAAGCACAGTATAATCCAGTATTAATCATTTCTCATTTGAAATGAGAAATTCTGTTAATAGACTCTAAACTTTTCAGTGTTACATAAAGGTAGATCTAATTTTGAAGGTAAAAAAATTGTTTACACTTTTTGTCATTTATTGACATTGAAACTATCAGAAAAAGTTAGAAGTGATGAGTCAAATATGTCAACCCAGCATGTAAATCAAATGAAAATGTAATTCTTTACATAACCTAAGTTATATGTATAAGCTTGACTAATTATTAGCTCTGACCAATAATCAGCTGATATTTAAAATCCTACTGAGTATTGGACTTGACATCTGAACTCTGAAAATGCGATGTTTTGTTCTATAGATTAGATTAGATCAGAACAGATTAAGATTTTGGTCAATGTGGCTTGCACACAATGGAATTTGACCTCCGCATTTATCATATCCGTGCAGTGAAACACACACACTACTGAACACACTAGGTTGTGAGAACATGTGCCCCGAGCAATGGCCGTATCCACGGTGCCCAGGAGGCAGTTGAGGGTTAGGTGCCTTGCTCAAGGGCACTTCAGTCATGACCTGCCCGTGGATTGAACTGGTGACCTTCCAGTCACAAGACCGAGATCACTTACCACCAGGCCACGGCTGCCCAACAATAAACTGTGCTCATGTAATATAAGATCAGCATAGTACAAATATCACATTTATGGTAAATTAATATGACCCTGAAATATCAGTTATACATGTCCTAATAAACAGTACTGGTGTCTGCCCTGGAGTGGGACAAAAAAAATAAACCACACACAAAACACCCCCCACACACACACACACACAGCACATTGTTCAAGCTGAAATATATAATTAAATTTCATTGCTGTAGTTAATTTGTAATTAGATATCAAACTTCTAAACAACCCGAAAAGTGTTTATGACAGGATAAAAGAGTGAGGTCTCTTTACTCACCTATCAATAAGACACAGAAAGAGAGAGAGAGACTTCTTTTCTCATTTGTCTCTGTTGCTGGCCTGCCCCCAATGAAAACTGTGTGTTTAGGCTGATGGAGTTATGAATGTTCTCTCTGGCTGCAACCCAGAAAGACTTTTTAAATGTGTTATTAATGGCCAAAAGGCCTGTATTGGTTGGGAGAAGTAGCTGTTTGAGTTGGATGAAGGTGAGTTAGAAAGACTCCAAAATGATAAAAAATATATGTATGCTAATGTCCATATTCAGCATTTATTTGAGATGTATCGTCCTTTGTACCGTGCTCCTGCAGACCGCTGCTGATTTTCTTTTCAGGCTGTGGAAATATTATATTACTGCTGTGTTTTGAGGCACATGTTTTTATCATTCTTCAGCATTTTGTCATAAATTTGCTCTTTATTTATACACTATGATTACGCTCAGCCATGTGTGTGTGTGTGTGTGTGGTTGTGTGTGCCTGGCGTCTTTTGAAGCACTGACCTAAATGTTTGGGGAACTCATCGTTCTGAAATGAGGATATGATTTCACTTGTTGTCGCCACTGTCTCATTGATATTTAGTTAAACTTCTGTCACACTGCCCAGCCTTTACTTTGCATATTGGAGTTGGTTTACACGTGTGTGTGTGTGTGTGTGTGTGTGTGTGTGTGTGTGTGTGTGTGTGTGTGTGTATACATGCTGGGGGTGTTTAATGTGAGAAAATGAGGTGGAGAAGGAATGGAAGGAGTGATGGAATTGTGTTTGAGGAAGTGTGGAAAAAGAAAAAGTGGAGGGAGGTGGCCTGAAAAGCAAAGCAGAGAATAAAGGAGAATGAACATAAGAGAGATAGAAAAAGAGGAGTATAGACAAACTGAGAGACCATGAGAAAGAAAGAGAGAGAGATAGTGGGCTGCCTCAGATTCTTCATACCTGCTGAATTATGTGAAAGATATTTACCTTTGTTCTCCTACCAGATGCAATATTTATTTTCATGCTAGAAAAGGTTGAAGGTCACATTTTTTCTTATAACAGTGTGCCTCTGGTTGGACATGCGCAAGTACTGCAAATCAGGGAACAATATAAAATGTAAATATAAAAAAATAGCTGTGGAAATACTTTGTGTTGTGTCAAACAAAGCCAAAACCCCCTGCAGAAAGAGTGTTGTTAGCATTTCTGATAAGAACGTTTTTAAACAGGCTTTTCTGTTACTTTGTTCTTCACTGTTTGAACATTTGTTGAAATTGAGTATTTTTTATTCTCAGAACCAGCTCCCTGCCAGTAGTGCATGAATGGTTTTTTTTTCAAAATTGAGACCTGAGCTAAAAGTCATTCTGCTTAAATTCTGATTGTATATGTGAGTTAATGTGTAGTAATCAGCCTGATAGTAGGCAAGGATAGTATGGATGGATGGCTTAAAACAATATCACAGTACAGTGGAACCTTGACTTACGAGTGAATCAACTTACAATTTTCCAATATATAAGCCATTGTACTGTAGATTTTTTGCTTTATGATGCAAGCTGAGATCTGAGTTATGAGTGAGCGAGCTTATGCCAGCCACCACTAGGTAGCCCAGCGACTGTCCAGATCATGTGGTTATCTTGCCGTGCAAGCATCTGTTGTATTGCTGTTCCTTTTCTTGCATTTTGATTACTTTGGAAAATGTCTTAGTTTTAACCATGCCTCCTAAGAAAGTGAGTGCCAAGATCACTGCTGAGAAGAAGAGGTTATGCATTGGCTCTGCGTAACAACTCTTGCTTCACTCTTTTCGAAACACTTTGAAAGGGAGGAAGAAAGTTAAATTTATTAATAATAATTTAGTAATAAATTGTAGCATTAAGTGTGTAGTGAGTAAGTTAAGTGAACCTCCACCTCCGTTAGCATCTTTGTCTGATCTTCAAGGTTGCTACAACATAATAAAGCCAATTTATTTCTTTACATTCTCGTTTATTATGTATTATTTTTTATATGTTATTTGTTATTTATAAAGTACATTTTTCTTATTTAAAATTATGTAACAAAAATGGGTGTGGTTTTTGGGAGGCTGGAACGGATGAATAACCTTTCAATTCATTTTAATGGGGAAATTTAAATTGATATTCAAGCAAATTGAGTTATGAACTTGGACACAGAACAAATTAAACTTGTAAGTGAAGCTTACACTGTTGTCAGTGACTAGAATAAACTGCAGGCATTTAATTATTATGTATTTGTAAATACAGTGCAGTGGGATAACTACAGTATTCTCAGGAAAGTAACTGTGACAGTTTCCTGTAATGCTAAAATATTATATTGCTCTTGAAAAATGCAATGTTTGGTATTTTCAATATTGTGTTAAACAGAATTGTGCTGAATTGGTTGAAAAACCTATGAATAAAAATAAATAATCAGTAAAAAATATAACATAAATGCCCATTTCTCTATGAAATAAAATGATTGACAATCCATCTGAGCGGAGATTTGTCTGATAATTGATCATTTATGTTTTATTTCAGTTTGTCATTGGAAGAGTAGGAACCTTTTTTCTCATAACTGGTGTGCACGCACACACACACACACACAAACAGAGATAGTTAAAGGCAGGCAACGCCTATGTTGTGTCTGTCTGGGCACATGTGTTGACTGGTCAGTTTTAAAAGCCATCAACACTGTCCAGTGGAGTACATTTAGTACCTCTCTGCACTCTACGGTGTGATTTGAGTTTTTGTTCCCTCACTGCTTCAAGTGAGTTTTGACGTTTTGAAGTGAAGGTTTTTTGGTGTTTATGTGCCTGTATCATTTTGGTGGCTGACTTAAAACACATATCAGATGTTGAAAGTGAGACATTTGACCATTTCATGAAAAAATATGAGCTCATTTTAAACTTGCTGGCAGTAAAACCTGGGCAGTCGTGGCCTGGTGGTTAGGGATCTGGTCTTGTGACTGGAAGGTTGCTGGTTCAATACGTGAACAGGACATGACTGAAGTGCCCTTGAGACACCTAACCACCAAATGCCCCCTGGGCGCCGTGGATAGTGCTGCCCACTGCTTCAGGCACATCTTCTCACAGCCTAGTGTGTTCACCAGTCAAATTCCATTTTGGGCAATCACATTGGCAAAGTTGAATCTATGATTGCATTCACATTACAAGCCACATTGCTCAAACCCAACGTTTTGCTCAGATCAGATTTAACTATCTTGATGGTTTACATTCACTAATCTGTCTGTAATGTGAACCAGTCTGTCCTTTAAACGACTCTGATGTGCACATTGATACATGTATACATGTTGTATACGTCACCAACTACAAAAAGTGTCACATTTGTGCAGGGTTGCCAGATTTGCAAAAATACAGTTGCCGGTAAAACTTCAGAGTTAGCTGTTTGCATAGTATTTTTGCAGTAAATAAAAATACGTAAATAAAGAATTTGAAGGAGAAAGTAAGATTTGAAGAAGATTTACGTTTTAAAACTCACTGAAATGTATGTGTCACTTTAGATTTTGAGTTAGTGTTACTATAGTAAATTAAGTTACTAATACATGACTGGGTATTTAAAAAGCATTTTTAGAGATGCAGAGTCTCTCAGAAACACAGATGGGCAGAGATTTACCAGTTTGTGAAAAGCTGTGTTTAAAACTGTGGAACACTTTCAGAAAAATGTTCCTCAATGTAAAATTGTAAAGACTTTGAATTTCCCACTATCTACAATACACATCATCAAAAGATTCTGAGAATCTGGAGGAGTCTGGTTTAGCTGAGGCCAAATGGAGAACTGTTCTGTGGTCAGATGAATCAGAATTTGAAATTCCTTTAGGAAAGCATAGATGCCGTGTCCTGCACACTTGTAATTGCTTATGGTGTGAGAAGCTTACACATCTGTAAAGGCACCATCAGTTCTGAACACTTTATAGAGGTTTCAGAATATGCTCCCATCAAGGCCTCAACACAGTGGTAACCCACATACAGCATCCATCACAACAGCTAATATGACACAATGAAAGTCCACAAAAAGGCATTATAATGTGAAAACTACCAAGCAAGCAAGGCTGTATTTGGTTGACTGTGACCTAGGGCTGTGAGAGTCACTACAGTACATTCATAAGCAACATTTTCTATTTGATGTCCATATGTTGATGGATTGTTCCATTACTATTAAATGGGCAGTGGATTTTGAAGAATTGAAATGCCAGTCTGCCCCATTATGGATCAAATTTATGTTAGCATTGAAACATCAGACGTTCTGTGAATGTGATTGTCAGAGTAGGCCAGGGGTGCACACACTTTTTCAGCCTGTGATCTACTTATCTAATGATAAAGTCAAAATCATCTACCTAATATAAAAATGCAAGACATATATTTATTTATAAATATACTGAGAATTTATGTGTAGAATATATGCTGGTGTACCTTGAATAACTACATGAACCCATATTACACAATACAACTGTGTACATGTTTTGTCATTAGCCTACTTTACTCTGATGACTTGCACTGAATGGAATCAGTCAGGGATGCATAGTCTGGACAGTAGTTGCTGATAGTCTAAATGATCATCAGTCATAGTGGACCGATACTTTGACTTAATGATCTTCACATGTGAAAAGGCTGATGCTGAATAATGCAGTCAAAGCAAACACACTTAAAAAATGACAGTAAAAAAAGTCCTCCACTCCGTATGGAAATTGTCAGTTTTAGGTTTCTTACACAGGCAGAACAAACATACATGTTAAGAACTTACAGTGACAGGTGAACACGGACTGCTGGCCAACTTGAAACACTCTGGTTTACAAGTCCAGATGCTGTTTTATGAAGCAATAGCGGAGACGGCCAATCACACTTTAGCAAGAAACGGCAGTGCCAATCGAATGAGCTTGTGGGCAGTCTAAAGTGAAACAGGATTTTCAGATTGAGCGGCTTGGAATCGCAGTGGGTCCTACTGCTCGACTAGTCTCCCTGTATGTCAATCAGAGAGGACGGATGATAGGTTGACGTCTATTGTTTTAAATGCCATGCGATCTACCCACACTACCTTTGCGATCGACCGGTAGATCGTGATCGACGTATTGTGCACCCTTGGAGTAGGCCATGACTGATGCATTCCTGATATATAATAAAAAGCCATATTTGTAGTATTTATGGTTTAGCCTTAGGATTTGAAATTAATACATATCTATTCACTTATATGCTCCCAATGCTGATATTGTACAAAAACCAAACATCTGTGTGTGTTTTATGGGCTCTCATCCTGCGCCGTGCTGCTACAGAAATAAACAGCACCCACAGACTGATAGACTGCACGCCTTTGTCTCAGCCCGGATTCTTCAGCAGGCGAGATGTGATAGTCCTGTGGCTCAGAGCCAGCTAACCCCCCTTCCACAACTCACACCTATTCCCTCTCCACACCATGCCTTACCCATCCACAACATGCTCCTCCACTCTCTCTCTCTCTCTCTCTCTCTTTCTCTCTCTCACACACACACACAAACACACACACACACACGGATGTAATCATGTGCCCGGCGTCCCCGTTGCCCCTGCTGCTCAGTATAAATAAATTCAGACGGACTTTACTTGTCTCTGCTAAGAGTGTGTTGGTGTAGCCTTTCTCTGCACTACGCTATCCTCTATAAATAAACACCCTCATCACTGGAACTGAAGAACAGAGCAGGACGGTGGAGAAATGTAAAAAAATAACACAGGAATGTATAAATATTGTACAGTGGGCCCCCATGTGGGAGCACAGAGCCCTTTGCCTTGTTGAGGCTTGTAATGTGTTTTACAATTCAAATGCCCTTTTATATGGCTGCGCAGGACACAGATATGATTGTGGAGTGATTTTGGCATTAGTGGTGGAATGGTGATCGTTTGCAAATGACAAGACAAATTTTGGTGCATTTTATTTTATTTACTTTTTTTTAAATGCACCGTTTTCATCACAATATTACCAGTTATTAAAGGTCACTGAAGAGGTTACTAAGTGAGCATAAATGGTCCTGTTGAAAAAGATTTTGTATAGTTTGTAAATTCATTTTTGTATACATTGTATTTTTAAAATGTGGCACTACTGAAACTTTGTGTGTACAGCAAGAAAAACAAAATATAGTGCATTTTGTACTGTACTGTACTGGGGCGAATATATTTGCTCACCCTGTTCCATGCATGTACATACGTTGTTGAAATTTTTTTTTGTAGCATTTTTATTGTTGCCATTAACATATCATTTGTGTATGACAATATGATGCATGTACAGTACTAGTTAAAAGTTTGGACATTTCTCATTCAATGTTTTTATTTTTGTCTTTTTATTCCTACATTGTAAATGAATCCTGAAGTCATCCAGACTATGAAGGAACACATAAGGAATCATGTATTAAACTTAAAAGTGTTAAACAAACCAAAATGTTTTAGATTTTAGATTCTTTAAAGTAGACACACAACTGATGTCTCAAACACATTAAGAGGTACAGTATGTAATATTTTGGGTTATCTTTTAGCAGAATTTAAGATAATCACTTATAAAAATGATTCAAAACACACCTAATCATTATAACCTAAGAAGTCGTTTGATTATTTTACCTTAGAATAAGCTGTTTATATCTACATTGGTCGCAGGTTGAACACCGACTGAGGCCGGCATGTTGCATCGCCATGTTTCTACAGTAGCTCGAAAAGGTCAAACAAGAGGCTAGTGAACTGAAAAATCGTTTGTGTTGTAATGACGAATTGGCCACTCAAATTTGATGGCGCTGTAACTTTGTTTTACCGTTGGCTGACATAAAACAGGAAAAGAAGAAGAAATAAACATAAACCTCAATAAAACCTCAAGAAGAAGAAAAACACAGAGGAGACGTCAAAAAAAAACATAATTAAGCTTAGCTTCATATTCGTGCGCGCAGTGTTTTTCCCCCATTCCACCTTAAATGGTGCTACATTGTAGCGCATCGGAGCTGAACACTGCTGCAACATTTAAGGTGGAACGGGAGATTCGTAGCTGCGCGCTAGTTCGCGAGCTTAGCTAATATAAGCTCGTGTGAACTCTTATCGGCTGAAGTGCTTCTTCAGAGAATGGCAAACTTACCTTGACTAGAGAAAAATGTGTATCCTGCCTGCATTATCTGTCTACAGTGAAGCAGTTTGATGCATTTACTTTGTTACTTTGTACAGAAAACAGCAAATGTTTACAATAGCACTACTGAAGTGCAGAAAATATGTTTTGTCTACATTGTAGCTATGATCATTTTACATATTACATACATATTACATTTTCTAAATTTCTAATTAAAATTAATCTTACCACTTGACATATCACTAGCTCTAAAGCTGCTATTAGACATCACGTTCATGAGTATCAAAGATATATGACATCTTACGGCCACCGTAGAGACTCCTTCGTGTTTGGAAGAGAGGGGCTGTGGAAAGAGTCTTCAGTTGGTTTCAATATGGAAACTAAACCACTAGATGTCGCTGGAAACTACATACTGTGCCTTTAAGAGGCAAGAAATGCAAGTCATGACCTCTTGACAAGTCACAGCTGTTAACTGAAAGCCATTCCAGGTGTCTACCTCATAAAGCTGACTGAGAAAATGCCAAGAAATCTGTCATCTAAGCAAGAGGTGCTATTTTAAAGAATGTAAAATATAAACATATTCTGGTTTGTTTAACACTGTTTTGTTTAGTAAATAATTACAGATGTATTTATTCATAGTTTAGATGACTTTAGTATTAATCTACAATACAGAACATTTTTAAATAATGAAAAAACAATGAATGTCCAGAGGGCGTTTCAAAACCTTTGACTGGTTGTGTAAGTATCCAGTATCACCTTATTAGTATATCAATTCACTATAACCGATTTGGGTGTGTGTGTGTGTGTGTGTGTGCTCAGGTGTACCTGAAGGCCCCTATGATCTTGAATGGAGTGTGTGTGATCTGGAGAGGCTGGATTGACCTGCAGCGTCTGGATGGAATGGGCTGTTTGGAGTTTGATGAAGAAAGAGCGCAGGTATAACTAGTGGGACCACTGTGAGAATTGCATCATGATGTACAACTATGTGGTACTGTTTCTTATGCTTTCTAGTCATGCATTGGCCCAAATATATCTCTCTTTGTTTGTATGTGTGGGAAGCACGAGGATGCTTTGGCTCAGGCAGCCTTTGAGGAGGCTCGCAGGAGGACTCGTGATTTTGAGGACAGGGATCGTTCACACCGTGAGGACCTGGAGGTGAGACTGGAAGTGAACGAGTTTTTGTTTTTAATATGGTTTAGATTAGTGCATGCATAATCAACAGCATATCCTGTAGAGTTGTGGTGGGACAAACTGTGTGTGTGTGTGTGTGTGTGTGTGTGTGTGTGTGTGTGTGTGTGTTCACTTTCTCAGTGTTTGCTCTTCCTTCCTGTATTTCCTTTTGCTTTGAAATAATTCTCTTTATTTTTCTGCTAGCATTTCTGCAATGCAGCCACTAACATACCGTGTAACTCTGACAGTAATTTTGTTGGATTAATTAAGTGAATTAAGAACTAAGTTATGAATCAGTTAAAATGTAAAGCTAAGTTTTTGGGAGTGCCTGGAAATGTGTATCTTAGCATACGCTGCTGTTTAGAAGTTTGGAATCACTTGTGATATTAATTTTAATATTAATGTTAATGACATGAAAAGGCCTGCAGTGTAGTCTCACATGGCTGAACACAATCTCATGGCAAGAATACACGTCTGGGCATCTAACTTGTTCCGTTTGTAAAATGTTTGGTGCTGGATTTTTGCGAAATCCACTGATAACAAGTGCACCTCCTCTAAAATGTCCCTGAATGCCTGTAGCGGTTTTAAGATCAGTACAGTCAAAGTCCTCATCGGCAAGTCTTTTCACTTGGGGGCTGACTTTGCAACACCATCAAGCAGTTCCACTGATACATCATCAGACTCTCTCTCTCTGATCTCTTTGAATGGATATAACTATTTTTGAAACTGAAGTCAAATGATTTTTTCAAAAATGTATTTGAAGCAGGATGAACTCTAATAAACTAAAGACCAAATACTACTTAGATTAGATTAAACTTTGCACTGTGATTGCATACAATGTAATTTGACCTCCACCTTTAACCCATAAGTGGAGTGAAACACACACTAGTGAACACACTAGGCTGTGAGAACACGTGCCTGAAGCAGTGGCCAGCACTATCCATGGCGCCCGGGGAGCATTTTGGGGTTAAGTGGCTTGCTCAATGGAACTTCAGTCATGTCCTGCCCAGTGATCGAACCAGCGACCTTCTGGTCTCAAGACCCGATCCCTAACCACCAGACCACAGCTGCCCCACTCTTGAAATATGCAGCTTTCTGGATATTAATTTTATTATAACTGCTGTACAGCTTTCTGGGACATTTTAGAGTAATCAGTATACCTGTTCATCATTCTAGACACATCTGGATTCCCTGCATTAACTTGAAACTTTTGAAGACTAATGTTTTATTGGTTCTATTCATTTTTCTGTAAACATTTGGATTTACATTATAGAAAACATGAACTATAAAATTCTCAACATTGATTCCAAACTTTTGTTTTTGTAAACAATAATGTGTGTGTGTGTATGTGTGTGTGTGTATGTGTGTGTGTGTGTGTGTGTGTGTGTGTGTGTGATTTGTTTGACCTGTTGACTGGTGGCTCAGTGCATGAAGAATCTTTCTGAAGTCAATTCAAACTGCGCTCCTAAGTTGAAAACCAAATTGTGTTTTTTAGGACCCTGTGGCATCAAAAATCTGGGACTGATGACATTCATGGACCAGGGTCTGTCTCTTCTGCTTCTCTCTATCCCTGTGTCATGCACTAAACCATGTCTGTGCCTGTAAGTGTGTGTGTGTGTGTGTGTGATGGAGAGAGAGAGAGAGAATTTGAGAGAGAGATTGAAAGAGAGAGAGTGCATGGATTTATGTCTTTTGTGAATTGTGAAAGTCTTCCATAAGAGCATGTACATGCATGAAAGCAGCTTGATCTGTGTTACTGCCTAGTTTTTTTGTGTTTCATTGTCTGTGTGTGTGTGTGTGTGTGTGTGTGTGTATGTGTGTGTATGTGTTTCTGTAGTTTCATTGTATATTATTGTAAGAAACCACAGTCATGATCCATGTTCTTAAGCCTGCTATCAGTTAAATGGTGTTTCCTTGTAAGACAAGTCCTGTAACACAGTCTTAAGTGTCTAGACTAACTAAAAGGAGAGGCCACGTCTCATCCCTAAAAGAGAAGTCCACTCACTGTGTCTCAGTAATAGTCCTGTTAATAGAAACCAGGCATTTCTTGCAGAACTCCTCTCCTCTGCTGCAGATCCCTCTGGGAGTTCCCAGTCACAGCTTGGCAGCACATGACCACAGCCGTCCTCCTGATGAACCATCAGCTTTTTATTCCTCCTTCCACCCTTCCCCCCACCTAAAAATCAATCATGCCAAGGTCTTGTTTTTTTATACATTTCACTGTGTATGAAAATCAAAATTTCTCATTCATGGTGGTCAAGACAGTCCATATTCCTCAGGCCTGAGAGTTTTTCCCCTTCCATCAGCAGACTGTGGGGGGAAAAACTGCACCCCTGTAATTATTCCTTAACAAATGCTTTCTCATCCCACTAGTGGCGTGGACTCATTGGACCTTGAGGGCCCTTTTGAGACTGTTGCTCTGGACTGTTGCCCTTCATGGCCACTCTCTCCATTTCTGTCTCTCTGCTTTATTCTGGGTGGGGGAGTAATGGTTGAGTTTGCGCGGACCCTGTGGGCTTCTCTGGCCCTTGTCCGACACGCAGCTCTCGCATAGCTGTGGTCTCCCTGGCCGCTGCCTGTCCTCCGCCTAGCGTAACTCGATCGAAAAACAAAGAGCTGCACACTAGGAGTCTGGCGCAGAGATGTCTCTGTCCGAAGATTTTTCTAAGAAGGAGAAAATGTTATTTTGTGCACAAAAGTCAGCGGTGCAATATGTGAGCAAGACGATGAAGATTTTTTAAATAAGGATGTCTTATCTACACAAATTATAACTACAAAATTACAGTAACACGAAAAATCCTCTTGATTAATTTTGATAGTGTAGAATAAAAAGAATAGAGTATTTCTACTTCTGTGTTCATATTTATTTTCAACATGGTGTGTTTCTGCTTGTGAAAGCGCATGAGTGTGTGGTCCCACCACAGGACTGTGTGTATGGGAGGTGTGTGTTAGGGGGTAGGGAGGAAGACGAGTTTAATGGCTTTCTCTCTGATGGATGGAGAATAGATGGGTCATTTTTCATCCAACTTTAAGCATTTACTGCAGGTGGGATTAGAGCATGACTGATGTTCAGGCACAGAAAGTATTAATATATCATTAGTATTGATCATCTTCATTAAGAGTGCTGTCTCGCCCAGCCTAATCTAAGCTATATTGACTTGCGGTAAAGGCAAACACTCCTGCTTGGCTCCATATGATCGATATCACCTCCTCTCTCCACACACACACACACACACACACACACACACACACACATACTGTATACACGCACATATACACACAAACACTCACCCAGTTCTTAGCTATAACATATGTCAGTCTTTTGTTGTCTGGAGGTCTGCTATATGAAGGGCTTTGTTGCAAAAAATCATTCTAAACACTTTGAATATGTTTATGATATATAATGTTATGAATGTTTTTTTTAAATTGTTACAAATGTTACAGCATTTTGTAAAGAAATTCTTCATATACAGATTTTCTCTCAGATGGCTCATGTGACTGTATCGTCAGCTGTGCTAATTAAGACCTTGTAAAGATCCAGTGTAATAATTAACATGCTTTTGTATGTGTAACTGCTGTATTTACAGCGCTCAACACTGTAATTATTTGTATGTATGCATGTGTGCTGTTGGCTCCAAGGCTCTGTGAAATAAAACCTCCTCTCTTCTTGCTTTCTAACCACACTGATGCAATGTAAGTGAGTAATGGTAGGCAGTGGAAAAGGCACGATGAGAAACTCAAACTACAGACTGCTGATTCATTCTCATATGCCATTATAATCGCATCAAAGCGAACTACAGCAGTCTGTCTGATTAATAGATATTGTTTAATGCTGAAGCTCGGAGGATTCATGGAGATGTAGAGGTTAAGAAAAAAACAGCCCCAGGCTTAGAACCTGCTATAATAGTTAGTCAGGTGGACGATGAGCTCACGCTATGTCAGATGGCCGATTTGTGACCACGTCTGCCTCTCTGTCTGTCTCTCCCCTCACTGTCTGCCTGTCTGTCTGCCCCAGTTGTGCCCAGACATCTATGTTGGGAGAGATTTAGGCATATGCACATAAACATATGTATCTGTGACGGGAGGCAGCAGTCATCTTTTTATTTTTAAAGCTAGTGATTTGAAGACTTCCCCCTGACTAATGACTGTCTGCCACTCAAACCAAAAAAAGCAGCTGATTTTTATTTTAGAGTCCACACAGGAGCTAATCTCTGCTGCCCTCTGCTGTACACGTTGCATGCTGCAAGTTGCGTGTTGCATGGGTATTTGTTTGAAAAAGAAATAGGTTCTGTTATTCTATAGATACTTTTGGGGTTGTAAATGTCTGCCTTTTTATGACATGTGACATAAAAATGCGACATGTGACTTGCCATCTATTTTTACATTTTTTTCTATATTTACTGTCACTGTCAATTCATGTGTAGTTCAGTGTATTAATTGCTTATCTCTTACCTTGCTGCAGTAAATAATAATTACTTTTGAATTACTTTCTAAGTATGTGGATGTGAAATGGTTCCCAAAGTGTTTTTTTCCCTCAAAACATTTTTTATTACTAACTCATCTGACCCGGCACAGGAGGAAGTTCATTAATTAATGATGAATCCTGTGCATAATGTGAGTTCCCCAGGACAGACTTTGGGAGGCCCTGATTTAGCTCATGAATAAAAGCATGCTCAAGTCCCAGTCTTTTAACATGATTTAATTTCTTTGGATTTTGTGAAACAAAGGCAGAGTCACATTCTCTTTATGTAGCCCAGCCCATGAGAAATTGTGTAAAAACTTCAAGAACTTGCACCCCAATCTCCCCCCAGAAAAAGAAACTGACTGCATCTGTAATGAGATGATGCAATTTGTTTAAACTTCCAAGCAAATAACAGCCATTAACAGTGCTGTGTGTGTGTGTGTGTGTGTGTGTGTGTCTCAGCCCAGGCGACAGCAGGACCCCAGCCCTGGCTCCAACATGGGCAACACTGACGATCACAAGATGCGCTAGCGGCAATCAACAATCAAGTGGGCAGGGGAAGGGTCACATGATCTCCATCACCACGGCAATCTCACTCGCCTACATCCCATTTGCTGATCACACAAGAGACCAAAGTCTACATTAATGAGGTTTTTTTTTTTGGGGTGGGGGGTGGGGGGGTAAAATGGGAGGGTTTGATAACGGTCCCTCATTAAATGTGCAGAGTTGTATGGGTTGGTTTGTGCTGGTATTAAACATGGATGTGGGGGAGAAATTGTATTTAATGAATCCTCCCTTGTTACTTCTTGGGGTTTTGCACTATGTGATACTTTAAAAAAAATCCCACATTGCCTTTTGGTATACAAAGTGTTTCTACCTAAGTTTCTTTCATCCCCCTATGCAAGCTATATCTTATTTTTTTGGCACTATTGTAATGAAATGGCATTCTTATTATTTTATTCATATTTGTGTGAAAGTCAAGATGTTTACCTTTTTTGTATTTTTATTTTCTATATATATAAACCTATGTGTCCTTGTGCTTGTGTAAGAGTAAATGTTGCTAGCGAAATTCATGCTGTAGAGTAGAAGAAAAAAAAGGAAAATGGAACGAAGCTGCTGATCCTGTTGACGAGGAAGGCTTTTCATCTCTTGTGCTCTGAACGTCTTCCATTCTTTCCCTGTTAGCATGTGTCAAAACTCACTTTGAAAGTGAACCAAGCAGCAGAAAGCATGTTTTGAGGTCAGATGTTCTCACAGAGTCTTCCGTGTAAAACGAAGCAGAGATTTTCACTGTTTTCCTCTCTTTTTTTCATCATCCAAATCTGAATTTTTGTCACCTTGTTTTTTTCATATTTGTTCTGATTCAGGGTGTTTTTCCTTTCTGTGCTTTGACAGAA
>BRDA01008202.1:0-19482 GCA_036984385.1 Crenuchus spilurus | reverse complement strand
TAATGTTGGAATGTTTCTTGGAATGTTTCTTTTTGTAGGTTCGGGTCGATGAAAAACGTTTTTGGATGTAGTGCAGACGGTTTTCTTACACCGGGTACGTAATGTCATAGTACTATGGTTCCAACTTGAAAAACCGGTATTAAGGTCTTCCGTACAAACCACGTTATTTTTTTTTTTTTTTTTTTGTGTTCTGACACTTTTTACCACCTCCGTCGTAACACGAAACCCCGACAAAAAGACGTTAAACTTGACCCTGAAATCAGGTCTACCTCCCATAATATCTATATATAATACAGTACAGTTTTTTTTTTTTTTTTTTTATTGCACCAAACATGCCTTCTGGAATTATGGCCAAAAAGTTCAACCTTGGTATCATGATACTGTAATGCATGGGCCACATTCTTTTGGCAGACGTGATGTAGGTTTTTGCAAAAAGTAGCTGGGCTTGGATGTTTTTCTTTGTAAGGTTCTTTGTAAGGTTGTAATGATCACTATTATTAATATCATTAATGTTTTATACTATAGCACAATGTCAGATTTAACTAAGGATGTAAATCTGTGTCCGTAGTTTGATCAGAGGAGGATGGATCCCCTTTGTGAGTCTGGTTCCTCACAAGGTTTCTTCCTCCAGCCTTGAGGGAGTTTTCCTTGCCACTGTTGCCTTCGGCTTGCTCACATCGGGCTTAGATTCAGTTTGTTTGATATTAAATATGTAAAGCTGCTTTGTGACAACGCCCATTGTAAAAAGCGCTATATAAATAAATTTTGATTGATTGATTGAAGGTTTCCATCTTGCCACCTTACCCCACAGCCCAGATATATAAAGAATATGGGAGATTGTCACATTTAGTGCACAACTAGTTCTTACCAGAAATTCCCACAGCTTCTTTGACATTGCTATAACCCCCTTGGCAGCCTCCTAGACCATTTTATTTCTTTTCTTTTAATATATTTTGGAGGGATATTCAGTTCTTGCAACTAAGTAAATATCAGGAAAATCTTACTAGAAGAGGTGAACTTTATTTTGGTTGTGTGCACACATCTTATTGTGGTTTATTGCTTTAATAAAGCTTTTCTTGAGCAAATGAATGTGATGGGCATATTTTTTTCCCTTTTTAATTTTTTTTCTGGTGTAGAGTCAGAACTCAAAGACATCCAAGAAGTTCTCCATCTCCTACCAGCACCAGAGCTCAAAAGCCTGGCCAAAACTTTCCACCTAGGAGGTGCAGGGAACAGCACTCAGAAACAACAGCTGATAGAAGGACTTCTTCGTTTGGCCAAACAGCGCTCACTCTTCTCTCTTGCACCTGGTCAAAACAGCACTGGTGCGGTAATTCTCAAGAGGTGAGGTTTTTGCACTTATGGCCATGGTCACTGATCAGTAACTTGGGGTTATATCAGTTATTATTTTATGTTCCCATCTTCTTCAGGGCTAAGCAGTTGGCAGGCTCTTGTGTGCGTCTAGACAGGGATCCTCGCACAGTATTCTCTCGTGTGCTGCTCCTCTTCTCTCTTACGGACTCACTGGAGGATGAGGAGATGGCTTCAGGGGGTCAGGGCCAGCTTTACACCATTTTGTTGGTCAACTCTGGCCGCTTAGCTTTCCCAGCCTACACTGTTGAGCGCTCTACCCAAGTGTTTTGTGATAGGGATGATCTAATCAGGTAATCTGACCACGTATTGAATTTTTCATTCTGCCTCATAAAGTGCTCTCCACAACTGTAGCACAAGTTCATGGTTCTTTAACACTTACTGAAATTGAGTGGATTACAGACTTGTGTATAATACTTAGTGCTTGTACTCTTCTGGTCAGATATGAAGCTGCCATGAGAACTCTTCAAGAAGTGATTACAGCAATGCAGGCTGGCTGCTGGGAGGATGCCTTTGTGCTCTATAGTACTGCAAAATCCACCTGGCTTGACCTAAAACAAACTTGTGACTTAAGGTCAGAATTTCACCTTTGCTTATTTTCAGCCTTTGGTTTAGTGGTTTGTTTGAGGAGGTTCTGAAATGTGTCTGTATTTGTGCACAGTTACCAGGAGGAGCTACCAGTTTTCTTACGCTGCTTTACTGTGGGTTGGACGTACACGCGGGTATTATCACGTGGAGTTGAGATACTTCAGAGATTGCGTCGCTATGAGGTGTGTAAGTGAACTCAAACACAATAAAGCAAGTATGTTTTTACATTGCATTACATTACATTACATTACATTTGCATTTAGCAGACGCTTTTATCCAATGCCACTTGCAATAGTGGGAAAATGTTTTGCATTAGGCCAAATAAAAAGAAGTAATGTTTTGTAAATGGCGGTAAAACCAGAATTTAATTTGGAGGGTGACTCCCAAAGACATCTCTGTAGTGAGCATAACAACCTCAAACTGTCTTACTGTGTATCTACCAAATGGTTCAGTGACTATGACCTTACTGTGAGCTGATCAACATATGACTGATAAAATCTATAAATCTGAAGGTTGCATTATATACATGTAAATAAAACGTATACAACATTAAGACTGTAGTGTGTTTCACCAAATTCTCATAAATTAAAAGAAGCTCCAAGCTGATGTTTGATTACTGTGTAAACTTACTGTGATAACATTCCAGCTTTAGGCTAACATCTGTTACCAGTACCAGCCTTGACAAATACCCATTTCATATACAGCAATCTTTAAACATTCAAATGTATAGCTGTTCACCAGTAGCCAAAAATATTCTCTGTCTGGATCAGAGTCAGCTCTCCTCTGCTGAGTCAGGACTCTCTGCAACAAGCTGAAATGCACCCACCGTAAATGCCAGCTGCACAAAGCATGAAGGGCACAACTTTCTTATTGAAAACTGAATTGTTCTCCTTGTTCTCTTGGGAATTCAGCACCTTTCTTGATGGAGTTTCTTTAAACAAATGAGCTTAGAGCTTCAGAATGTTCTTTCACCATAGTAATGGATGTTTATTGCAAAACATGTCTATGTGACATAATAGCATGCCAGTCGCACCCTCACTTTATTTACTTTCTCAGTCACACGTATACGTTTATTTTGCTACCACAGTTCAGATTTTTTGGAACGACTTAATAAAACAGTGACCAGTCAATGCTGTGTAGCGTGTATACATTGCCAGGGTGATATTGTCCACTGAAAAACATCAACCCCTGTAGAACTTTGGCTGTAACTTTGATTTATTTAAGGGAGAGGGAGGAAGATAGAAGAGCACACGTTGGCTGTGTGCAGGATGTGTATTTTGTAACATTTTCACAGTCAGAAAGCCTTTCTTTTTAAAGTGAGGAGTCCAAGCCCCCAGCACAACAACCCCCACCAGTATGCTTCAGGTTACCTCCCGAAGAAACACACATAGGAAAATTAACAAAACAAATGAAATGGAGAGTTTTAATGAATGAGTAAAAATAGAATATATTAAAATCGCTAAAATATAAAAAAGTAAATATGCTACCTAAAAAATTAATGGAGCTTAATTTATACATCAAATTTCAAAGAAGAAAATATTAGATAAAAAACATTGTACTGATGTAAATTGTTGAGAGATTCTGGATTTCAGATTTTCCTGAGCTATCAGTCATACTGATCTCCAGTAAAACAAAATTGATGGAAATATCACTTTACATGTAATGAATTTGAAGCCAGTTTACGGTTTTGATATAAATGATTAATAACTAAACTTTTTCATGGTGTTCTCATTTTTTCGATGTGGCTCTGTGTGTTTCTGTTTCTGGTATAGGATGCAGTGGAGGAGCTCCGCTCTCTTTTGTCTCAGTCAGTGTTCTGTCCAGACAGCAGAGGGCGCTGGTGGGACAGACTGGCTCTCAATCTCCAGCAGCACCTCAAACAGCATGAGCAGGTACTGCATATCCAACGTGGCAAGTTCTTTGACTGCAATTGGTGAAAAGGATGTCCTTCAAAACTAATCAGTTGTACAGATTAAATTGACCTCTTGACTTAAGAAATGTAACCACAGGGGGGCATTTACAGTTTTATGCTGGTAGTAAAGCATACAGTGGAGTGTGGTTTCACACCAGAAGTGTCGCAGACAGGCTGTTTCACCTCACATTTATTCACTGGACTTGTACTACTAGTATGAAATCAAGCTGCTTTGTTTTCTTATTGTTACATACATAATAATGGAACAGTTCATGCAATTGTATCCTTGTTTAAAAGAGCCTTGCTTTTTTGTCTGTGGTGTGCGATGTCATGTGTCTCATGACTTGTTTAACCTTATTCCTTTAGTATGATTTTGTAGTCCTTTTTCTTATACAGTGGTACCTTGAGATACGAGTTTAATTTGTTCTGTAACAGAGCTTGTAAGTCAGTCAACTCGTGTATATCAAACAAATTTCTCCCATTTAAAATAAATGAAAGATTTAATCCGTTCCAGCCCTGTGAAACATCCTAAATTATGGACAAAAAGACATGTTTTGAATTAAGAAACACAAATATACTTTACCAATGCATGACAAAATATTTTGATTTCAGATTTCAATAAATATTAGTGTAAAATTATTTTGGGGGAATTCTCACTGTAGCATTTTTAATTTGCAGGGAATTCGATGCACGCGGTACTGTGTAGATGCTTCAGCAACTAGCTGAAGAATGCCATGCCATGGTTTGTTCTTTGCAGTTCAGTACAAAACAATTTTCACTCAGAAGCAGCAGCAAGTCTACATATCTATGTTCAGGGCCGGCGCGCACACACAGATGATGGACTGTGAAAGACTGGGTCTTTCGTTCCCTTCGAAATAATATTAACAGTATTTAACATAATTACTGTATGTATGTTATTAAAATTAAATAAGTTTAAAACATTTACACCATTAATTTTTAAAAAAATAAAGAGTACAGCTCAGGAGATTGGACTTGATTCTGTGGTAGAAAGAATGAGTCTCCGCAGGTTTACAGCCGGCGCGCACACGTGGATGATGGGTCTGCACGAAATAATATTAACAGTGTTTAACATAATTACTGTATGTATGTTATTAAAATTAAATAGGTTTCAGAGTTTAAAACATTACTCTAAATTTTTTTCCAAAAAGTATGCAAGAAGGAGTACAGCGCATGAGATTGGACTTGATTCTGACGGTAACACGTGAGAAAGAATGAGATGCAGGTGTTGTGCTGCCCATACTGGACCTTTGTGCCAATGCACCAACTAGCAGCAGCCACTTGTACCTTGAAATTTTGCTCAGATCTCAAGCAAAAATACGGACGGAGTCGCAACTCGTATCTTAAAAAAATTTGTATGTTGGTCTGCTCGTATCCCAAGGTACCACTGTACTGCAATTTTCTAAAACTGACCCAGTATTCCTCATAATTCCTTCTTCAGGCCTTTAATCCCACAGGAGAGCAATTACTGTACCAGCTCTCATTATTAGACATTACTTGTAAATAATCAGTTTTATGTGAATGTATGAATTTCACAAATGTCTTGTGTACATGTTGCTGCACAATAAACCTTATCATATATGCATATATAATTTATAAATATGAATATGTAAAAATTTATGTTTATATTTTAATGTCATTGAAGTTCTAAACTGGTTCTGACCTGTTATTTTCACAGCATTAGCTGTCTGTATGTAGTCTGTATGAATATGAATTTACTGTGATAACCAGTGTAGTCATTGTGTATCACCACTATGTTGAATTTTATAACTGTCATTGGGCCTTCTGCATTAAAGGCTATTTATGCTATCCGAGATGGACTGAAAGATCCGCTGGTCAGGACAGGTCACCGCTTGGCACTACACCAGAGGGCTGTGAGAATGAATGAGTCTGCCAGTTTTAAGAAGTATCGCCTGCTTCTCCGCAGCCTCCCTTCGTTGCATGTGCAGGATGTTACTCATGTGAGCCAAACCTTTATTTTAGAAAGTGGTTATAGCAACAGACACTGCAGTACACTTCACTGGCTAACCATGTTATCTGTGGGTGTAAAAATGCAGTGATGGATTGAGCTGATTGTGGCAATTCAACTGCATTGATTTTGAATTAACATTATACAAAACCTCTTGGTGTTTTGTAGTTTTTATTGTCTTCCTTTGATTGTACTGTCTGTACTACAGCTGTGGTGTAAATAGTTCATTCTCACATTTGTGTTTTCATTGTATTTTGTACAAATTCTGTATTGTACAAAAGACATCCTGTGGAGATCCCATGAAGAATTTAATTGTTTCCTATAGAATCAAACAAAATACTTACTTTATATATGCAGTGGAACCTGCATATCATTTGCCCTGGTTATCGTACAATTCTATTATCATTGACTTTTTCAGGCAAATTTTTGTCCCAGTTATTGTTAATCTGCCCAGTTTTCATCGGCGTGCCCTTGTAACCCAATGCTAATTTTGCAAAAACAAAGCATCCACCCACACTGTTTTTCATTCTGCCTTTGTTTCTTATTGATAATGCTAAAACAAACAAACACCTCACACTAAAGTGACAGCGCACACTACTGCTTGAAAACAGGTGCAAAAACAAATAGCAGAAGAGAACCCCAAGAGCAGGTGTACAAAACAAATACTGCTGGCTGGACAACACCGGCATGCCCTAAAACGGAGCGTAAACCCATAAGAGTGATGTTATATATTCATTTATCCATTTCATTAGTCTTTTGTATTTATTTCTCATTGTGTTCTGTAAGTAAAACTATAGTTGTTCTATATAAAATGTGTTTTTATTCATATTTTGGAGTGTCTGGAACAGATTACCGGTAATTGGATTTACAATATTTCTTATGATAAATATTGCTTCAGTTATTGTTCACCTCAGTTATCATCAGACACTTTAGAATAGATTAATTAAATGAAAATTGAGGTTCCACTGTAAGTCTGAGTTTTCTTTTCATTCTGATCTATTAGTGCTAATATACTTGGCTTAGGTTTGAACTGAATGTCTATGAAGATGAGTAATTTAGACAGATACTGCATTCACAGTAATAGGTTGTTTCTAAAAGATACATTTGGCACAGTGTGTTTATACCTTTCATATTGAATTCAATTAGATTGTGCTTCATAAATGCCTTTGTGTCTCTTAACAGGTAACAATTCGAGGGCAATTGTTTCCCCATGAGGGTGGCATGGGTAAATCGGTGTTCCTCAGGCCAGCCACGGGGGATGAGGACTCTGGAGAAGAACGAAATGCAATGGTTATATGCTCTGTAGAGGAGTTGGCATTGGCACACTACAGAAAGCTTGGCTTTGATCAAGGTAACCCAATGCCTGCTCTTATATGATAGACTGGAGTATCTAGAAATTCAGCACTGATGAATACATCTGTTGCAGGTATTCATGGGGAAGGCTCTACATTCTCCAGCCTGTTTGGTCTCCTGATGTGGGATGTAATCTTCATGGAGGGAGTTCCTGATGTTTTTCGAACTCCTTATCAGGTTTAAAAAGACCTTTAAGGAGCTTTATTTATCCACATGCTGAAAATATATGTTCACAAAATGGTGACACTGATTTTATTCACTTTTCCAGACATGTCCTTTGGACTTGCACACAGACACTTTCTTTGGGAACCGGCAGGAGGCTATTGAGACTCGGGCTGAGCTGTTGCGTGACGCATCAACAGAAATGCTGCAGGATCTGCTGGCTGAAGTGTGGAGGACCCAAGAGGGAAGAGTTTGTGCATTGGTCAACTGGGAGAGATTCTCTTCTCTTCAACAAGCTCAGGTGACTTTGGGTGGTGATATACCATCACAAAGGCTTTCAGGTCTCATTTGGAATGAGTATTTTGTTTGTTGTGAATTTTGACATTGGTTGCAGCAGAATGTTTGTGTTTACAGAATGTAAATGAACTGCAGGTTAATGGTTGATGCTTTTTTTGTGCAGAGTTTGGTGGCGTGTCTTGGAGGTCACTTCTTAAGTGGAGTGGTCCTTAGAATGGCAAAGGACTACAGACACAGTAGAGGAGGTCTTCCAGACCTGGTAGTGTGGAATACATCAACCAGAAGCTATAAAGTAAGAACTGCACATGGCCTGGAACTAAAAGCACTTTAGTAGTCATTTTGCATCACCAGTGGTTAACAGTCCTGGTCCTGGTGCACCCCTGATCTAACAAACCTCATCAAAATGAATAATCTTTTTCTGAGCAGAAGTGAGTTTGAGCAGGGGAAACACCAAGATTTGCAGGGATTGTGCTCCAGTACCAGAACTGGGAACAACTGGACTACTGTTAGACAGTAAAACTCGATGTTAAACGAGGGAATGAATTAAAATAATGTACAGAAGAAATTGTTTGTCTTAAATTTCAATTGATTTGATTTCTGTGGTTGTAGTTGGTGGAGGTGAAGGGCCCCAATGACCGCCTGTCTCAGAAACAGCAACTCTGGTTGGAGGAGCTGCAGAAGTTGGGAGCTGATGTGGAGGTGTGTCACGTCACAGCTACTGGAGCTCGGGGAGCATGTGTGGACTAAAAAGAAAAGAGAACTTCACAAATGTATCTCGAATCTACAAGACGACATTCATTCACACTGGTAGATTCTCTAAAGGCTTATGAGATTGTCCTTATGCACAGTGTGGCTGTCCCTGAATTAATTTAACAGCATTTTAGCACTTGGTCTGATACTTCATAGGTGCACTACTTTCTTGCTGAAGGAAAAGTATGAGGAAAAATTACTGTTATTTCCCAAATCCCATTCCCATAGCTGCTGATTAAGCTACACATTTTTGTCTTTATTCTTTATAAAAACTGAAATTCAAGGAATAAATAATCAAAAAAATTACAATTTGAATGATTTTTTGTCTTGCTGTATGCAGCGTTGTTTAATGATTTTGTACAAAGAAATAAACTGGAATTGAAATATTTCCAAATATTTCAGGAATGTTTTCACTAGTATGGTTTCAAAAAATGTTACAAAGAATACAGTTCTGTCCTCCATCTCCATATGATCAAATCTCACTAGTAATAAAGGATAATGAGATGTTAAAATGAAAGTAAAGCCTATCATTTTTGTAAAAGTAATAAGATCCTTGATGTGTGGTAGACAGGATAAATGGATAAATTGAATGTATGGTTTGCAAACTTAACATGGGTAGTAGAGCAGTAATGTGAGGAGCTGCATCACTGCTCAGATCAGTGACCCTTGGTACATCCATGATGGAGGAACTGTAGTTGATAAATGTGCCCTTGAGACGCTTTATTTCCATTCCAGCAGTTTTAGTAGAACTGAATGGTCAGGGCTCGCTATGCGTAACTGAAGATGGTTATGGATAGTGCAGTAAATAGTGACCTGCCAGGTTTTTTTGTATTTATCAAATATGCTGAACAAAATTGACTAGAAATTAAATGAGAAGCAGATTTCCATTTTAGTCTGTCTAAGGCTTAAAGATGCTAAGCATTGTAGTGGTGCAAGATCTGCAGTCCAGACTGGACTTAATTCCTGCTTTTCGTTCTGTACTGTGGACGTGTTCAGCTTGATCTTGGCCTGAAAGAGTTCGTAAATTAGCTGTAAATATGAAGGAATATTTTTTAAAACACAGAAACACACTGTCTGCTGATACGTTGGTGATATTTGTATCTTGTCCTTGGAGTTGGCAAAACTTATGAGAATAAGTTTCAAAGAAACGTTTGAAAGAAACTCAGTTCTCAGTCGAGAGAGATTTATTTTAGACATACAGCACAAGATGAACCAGTTAATTTTGTGTGTGTGTTTATGGCCTCTCTTCTCTCTCTTCACAATCTTCCATTTTCCATTTCTTATGGAAAATATTTCTTCAGTTATCTTTCGTTTTGGTCATCATCGGGCACTTAAGAAAGGATTCACGATGAAAGCCGAGGTTCCACTGTATTGTAAATTTCCGCTGCCACCCCCCAACTTCTTTTGAGATGCTGGTTATTTTGGAGTATTTCTTATAATAGGTCGTACTGCCTGTAGCGCTGCTGATCATGTGATGGTGGATCCAAATCCAAGCAGTGTTGAGCAGATTGTATGTGATGTTCTGCTGGTGAGTTTGTATCCCCCCCCTCTTAATTCTGCACAACCATCAGTGTAGGTATAGACCTACAGTACTCACCTGAAATGCAGGAGTGGAAACAGTCTTTTTCAGAACAGGACGTTTTTCCTCCTGCAGGATCACTACTGCTGGTGAGACACGGTTTCCGTGGTAACCTGAGATCCCTGTTCACAAGAACTGACCCCTAGATCTGGTAAATATCTGAGCTTTTCCATGTGAACTGAGACTTTAACAAAGACTGCTGTAAGCCTGCTCCTCTATGGAGGTTTTGAGGTGGAGCAGGTATATTAAAGCCTACTTTGAGTTCCAGTCTCTCATTTTAGTCAAAATTTTCCCATTTTATTTCATAAAACTTTTACATTCTAATCACATTAGTACTGATTGAGATTAATCTGAATATATTGATATTTCCTCAATAATGTCTATAAAAAGAGTCCATGATATCTAAACACTCAAGTATCCATCCTTCCATTATTTTTCGCTTAATCTTGATCAGGGTCGGGGTGAGTCTCCTACTCCTTCATCAGGTGCAGGGCAGGGCATTACACTATCTTAGTTAATGCCAGGACAAGGAGCCAATTATCAGTGGGCACACTGAGAGTACCTGATTCACCTGACCTCCATGTTTTTGGACTGTGGGAAGAAACCAGAGACCCTGGAGGAAACCCGCGCAGACACTGGGAGAATATGGAAACTCCACCCAAATGGGGACTTGAACACAAGACATCATCACCAATGTGGATATTTAATGCAGTAGATGGTTGTCCTGGTAGACATAAAGGAATGGTTCACACAAAAATCATTTGCATATTTTTCCACTTAAGGCATGTTTGGGAGTCTATAGTTGCTGCTGTAGTTTAGAAACAGAGCTCCAGGGCAGATATCTCTAAATACTAGAGCTCAGTAGTCACTTAAATAGCCCAGCAGTCTCCATTAAAATGTCAAAACTTTTATCAAACTGCATTCAGAGCTTAATAAGTGTGTGGTTCAGGACACAGTATGGTGTAAAAAAATCTTCACAAATCCTGGCAGCTGCTTCAGAGCATTGGAGAGAAGTGACTCGTCTGTGCAGCCTACCATCGCGAAGCAATGACGGCGTGTGACATGACATGACATGCTTCAGAGCAGGGTGACTAGAAGACTGAGCTTGGATCAGTTTCCTCTATATTCATGACAGTCATCATCCCTAAAACTGATTTTATACTGATTCTAAATAATAATAATACATTAGAAATAACGGGGCAGTTGTGGTCTGGCGTTTAGGTAGCTGGTCTTGTGATCAGAAAGTCACCAGTTCAATCCCTGGACAGGTCATGACTGAAGTGCCCTTGAGCAAGGCACCTAACCCCCATCTGTTCCCTGGGTGCCAAAGATAGGTCTGCCCACCACTTCAGGCACGTTCTCACAGCCTAGTGTGTGTGTTTCACTGCACAGATGGGTTAAATGCGGAGGTCAAATTCCATTGTGTACCAATCACATTGGCAAAAAAAGTTGAATCGAATAATAATTTGAAATCATTAATTAATAATAAAAGTAATTAATTACAATCTGGCTGCAGGTATTAAGGTGCAGAGACTAGCTTTGCTATTTAAGTGACTTGAGTTTAACTGTTAGCCGTACAGCTCTAGATCTAAATGAAAGATTTGAGCTGCACACATTGGCTGATTGAACATATTTGAGGAAAGTGGAAAAATTAAATTTCTTTAGGTTACACTCCGACACACAATACTGCGTTTAGATCACATGGTACATGTCTTAACCATTTGGTTATGATTCTGTGGACGTGAGTTTGAGGCCCAGTTGCTATTCAAAAGCCACAAACTGCCTTCTATGTCTAATGGGAGCATATTTTGACCACTGGGAAGTTTTTCTCACCCGTAAACCCATGAACACCTAAAAAACACACTATGATTCATTCAAATGGTATTTAACACCTCATTTTGTTTTCCCCACAATCTGATCATGGACACTATTGCTTAGTTACACTCCAGTTTAACAGATCAATCTCTTCATTTTGCTCTTTTCAGAGTCATGTGAGGTGAGTAACTGTTCTCTCTCCTGGGCTGGAGATTCTGTATTTTCAGGCAGGGACAGGAGAAATTATATTTATAACCCTTTTAACTTTCTTCTTTATCTGAAGTTTATGAGCAGGCTGTATTGGATCAGCACACAAAGACATTTAGTGCTGCTCACAGTTGGAGTTCCTCACTTTGGGTGAGACCATCATTCTCAAATAGTGATGTTTAATAATAGTTCTCTCCAGCCAAGTGGAAATCTAGTTAAAGAAAGCTCTATCTATCATCACAAGACCCTGCTACAACCTTATTGCCTTTGCTAAATGGCTCTTTCTCTGGCAATACAGTGAGGTGTGTGTAAGTGATTGGGCAATAAATGTATTATCACTTTTTTAAGCAACAGTTCCAGTCAGGTCATTTTTGACATAGCATAAACGTGTACATTTATGTAATTTACATGGTTTTACAGTTAAATCATTGATTAGGATTATGTTATGAAAATAGAAGTTTAACATTACTGATATGGAGCTTAACCTCTTAATCATCATCTAGTCCTTAAATTCTCAAGTTCAGGTTCAAGAAGTTTTTTATTGTCATTTCAACTACATACAGTACAGTATATAATGAAACTAAACAACATTCCTTCATGACCAGGTGCAACAGAGAAAACAGTACATGTAATGGTTTAGGCCTTATAGTACAATCACTCTAACTAGACTAAGACACATTACAGAACAGGACATATGTAGTGATGGTCAGTACATGGTACCGAGTGACATTACAAGTATTTATTCACTACCTGCTTGTGTACAGATTGCACTTTCTGCTCATTTGCACCATGTCATTACCAGAATGAGCAGAAAGTGCAATCTGTACACGAGCAGGCAGTGAATAAATAAGAAGATGTATACAGTGGATATGTATACAGAAAAAGGAATGTACAGTACAGTAGTAAGACTGTAAACTGTAGCAGCAGTATTGCTGTTTAGTAGTACATAGTGCAAATATGGCATGATATGAATAGAAGATATATACAGTGACTATATACACAGATTGAGGAGGAATGTGCAGTCCCAGTGTGACTCTGTAAACTTGAGCAGTAATATTGCTACTAGCAGCAGATGCAAATGTGGTAAGGTTAGAGACATAAGGTAGGGGGGTGGTAAGCACAGTCACTGAGGGGAGGTGTGTAAGGGGTAGCTGGAGTGGGGGGGCATGACTGTGGTGCAGAATTCAGTAGGTGACGGCCATTGGAAAGAAGCTGCTCCTGAACCTGCTGGTCCGGGATCGGAGGGCCCTGTATCTTCTACCAGAAAGTGAATGGGAAGCAAGATTACAGTTTTGTGTATTGTGCAATGAGCAAATGTGCCGACAGTATACAGAGCAGTGCAAAGGTTCAGTGATATTTAGTCCAAGGGAGTCAGACTGTGTGTAAGGAGTCTGACAGTCTGAGGGAAGAAACTGTTGGTGAGGATCTGAAGGCTGCAGTATCTTCTACCAGAAGGCAGCAGCGTGAAGAGCCCATGTGTTAGAATTCAAGAATTCAATTCAGTTTGTTTGGGATTACAATCAAAAATCAATTCTTCAACATTTTTTTTATTTTAGATTTTAGAATTCATACAACACGGGTGGTTTGGTGGTTAGCACGTTTCCTTCTCAGCACTGAGGTCTTGGGTTCAAGTCCCCATCTGGGTGGAATTTCCTTATTCTTCTTGTGTCTGTGTGTGTTTCCTCCCACAGTATAAAAAAATGGCCCTGGTGTGTGTGAATTAATGTGTATGTCTGTGTATGAATGTTTGTGTGTTTGCCCAGATATGGTTGGCACTCTGTCCTGGGTGATCCTCCTAGTCCTTGATGCAGTCCTCCAGGTAGATGGTCGCTTCCAGTTGAGAGTAATGCATGATTGGCTGCCACTTCTTGTGGTTGAGTTCTAATGTAAAATGATTGTGTGGATTGTAAAGCATCCTGGGGTTTTAGAAAAGTGCTATATAAGAGTAACATTCATTCATTCACCTTCCATTTACATGTACCTTAGAAAAACGGTGCTAGTTAAGAGGACAATTCTGTAAATACGATTTTTGAGCAAACCTTTCCTCTATTGGGTCTTATCAGCTTTGTGCAGTACTCTATTTGGCCACTAGGTGTCGGTATATCACTAGTGTTTATACTCTTGACTAAGTTTAAGTCCAGCCAGCTGAAAAGGCCTTAAGTGTAGTGCAGCACTCTTACTGAACCCATCACCACTCTCAGGCTATAGCTTTTCATTTTTCAAACAAAAGTGAGTTTTAATTTACTCTGTGACTGTCCCAGCACATTTTATGCTTCTAGAAGGTTCTAAAAAGAATAACCTGCGTTACGACATTAATACTGACTGTTTCAAAACATCAGTCATGGTGTATAAATGTACAGAACAAACTGCACGTATAAGGCTTTGGTTGATCTTTGTTCTCCCCTATTGTGTGCTTTCTATCATCTCAAGATCATCTCAAAGGGCCCTGTAGAGAAGACTGTGCTACCTGTGTTGAGGCGATGTATGCTGAGAGAGCGAAGCTATTGATTTTAACTGCAAAGAGCCTCCCACACACAGAGAGAGAGAGAGAGAGAGGGAGAAATAAAGGATAGTGAAAGCCTCTCCTCCACATTTGCACTTTGGCTTGATATTCCTTTGGGCATAGAAAGGTTAAACCTGAGTTTGTTACATGAATCTCTCATTATGAAGTCAATTGCATTCATTTTGTTGAGATACATTAAAGCATTTGGTTGCTTGTGATCATAAAGCATGTTTTATATGTTTGCTGTGATATTGCAGTAGAAGTACTTTCCTCTCCTTTAGAAGGACACCTCACATCATATAATATTTCTCTTAATCCTCATTGTTGCAGTGAATCTGAGAGAGAATGGTCTGATGAAGTATATATTAAGCATGTTTTATGCTCGGGGTGACTGTTTACACTCTTACAAATGCCCATAATCTGATATCCATCATCAAAGCCCAAGAGACAAACAAACCAGTTGAAAGTGTATCTGTTTGCCTGCCTTGCACTAATCAGAATACCACAGTTTAGACTATTTAAAATCACTCTGTGAACAGTACATCTGCTTATAAACTTGTGGCTGTGGCCACCTTGTTTGCAGGGCTGACCAAGGCAACTTATTATAGTACCTCTGGGTGTCTGTTTCCTGCTTAACTCTGGCAAGGCATTAAATAAAGAAAACAGTTTATTTATTTGTTTGTTCCTGGAGTCTTTTTGGCCAAGACATCCCGAGGCAGTGCTTGGCCTGGAGCCCTGCTGGGCTTCTATTTCTGAAAGCTAAGTGGCTCTTGATTGTAGCGGCTGGCCTGCCAGTGCTGTGGGCAGGCCCCAGTGGCAGCAGACCCTCCTCATTCTCCTTATTCTCTTTTGGCAAGAACCCCCGGCTCGCACTCTCTGGCTTCCTAATTTAGTAACGGCCGGGTAAAAATATGCGCTAACGAACAGGGTCTGGTATGTCAGGCTGGCGTCCAAGGGGAGAGAAAGAGAGAGGAGGGGGGGGGGGAGAGACCACAGAATGGGACTACTGTACTGTAGTAGTAATGTAATATTATAAATAATATAATAACTAATACTGTACAGCAACAAACTGGAAAACTATTGCCATTGTTGACAGTTTGGAAAATGCTACATTTTCTTTGACTTATTTAATTGCAGACAGTGTGAAAGATATCTCATGTTTCTCTGGTCAAATTCATTCTATTTGTTAATACACATAAATTCCTGCATTTCAGTCCTGCAACACCTTCCAAAAAAGTTGGGATAGGTGCAAAGATCTCCAAGGCAGGATCAGGATCTCCAGTTTGTCATCAAATGCTAAGAAGATTCATGAATTTTTTTAAAAACAATGGTCCTCATAAAAAGATTAGAAGTAATGTCCTCTACAGTACATAATATCATTAAACAATTCAAGGAATCTGGAGGAATTTTGTGCATAAAGGGCAAGGGCACAAGACTAAGCTGGACATCTGTGATCCCTCACACAGCACTGTATCAAGAACCATCATCCATCAACAGTTCATACAACTATTTGGGCAATTTATTACTTTGAAACTTTTGTCAAGCACTGCAATACAGAATTACATTCACAAAAGTTCTTTAAATCTTAACTGTGCAAAAAAGAAGACTTACGTGTTAAGCGTGTCATCTTCTCTGGGCTCTGAGGTATCTGGGAGAAACCACCCACACTAAAAATATTTATTGTGATCAGACAAATCAGTATTGCAGATCTTTTTTTGGAAGATATGGATGTCATGTGCTCTGGACCAAAGATAAAAAGGACCATCCAGATTTATCAGCAAAAGCTCCAAAACCTAGTGTTTGATATGTGGTTGTCAGTGCTCTTGGCAAAGGTCATTTACACTGAAAAGTACATTGAGATTGTAGAGGAACATATGGTGCCTTCAAGACATCTTCTACATTTTTTCCAGGGATGTCATGCATTTTTCAATAAGACAATGCAAAACCACATTCTGCACATATTACAAAGCATGGCTGTGGAAGAAGAGTGTACAGGTACTGAACTGGCCTGCCTACAGTCATAATTTTTTGTTATGATTATGTAATATTACACCACAAAAAATCTGCATCTGAGGATAAATGCAATAATAGAATAAATAAAATATGAAAATGCCTTTTTTACAAACTGTCTCTATAGTAGCAAAAAAGTTATTACAAGCACACTGCAGCTACACAAAGATGTCTGCTCATCTGTAAGAGTCACATTATCTGCTAACCTCTCAACAGTACTTATGATTAGAATTTTCCATCTAAGTATGCATGCCTAAATATTAAAGTCTTTATACAGCAGCTACATCAAATAAAATGTTAATGATTTTTGTAAAAACAGAAAGTATAATTATGATGCACCAAAATGAACATGTTTGGCCAAAACTGAGCAAAATGAAAAAATGGGACCAAACGCCAAATACTGATCATTATTTTTTCCAGTTTATGATTTTTTTATACTATTGTATAAATTAAACAGGCTAAATGTATTTTTGTTTTCCTTAAAAAAAACTATTATGAAACAATTTAAAAATATTTATTGAACACAGTATTTTAATACCCCAGCAGACATATCAACGAGGCACAATATGACTTTAAATAAAATAACCAAAAAATCTAAACATTTGTCTGATATCAGATGATGTACATTAATATCCATCCTCATGTTGCCTTGCAACAGTGTCAACTGTTTATGGCAAAATAATATGTTTTGTGAATGATTACAAATAAATAAATTAATAAATTGGACATTAGTGTGTTTTTTCATATTTTATGTTGACAGATGTTTTATATATATTAGCGACAGAACTTAGCCACTCGGTATTACTGCTGTAAATGAAAGATAATAGTCTCAGATATCTACTGTAGTACATATTTTGATCAAAAACAAAACTTAAATTCACAAAAAAGTTGTTTTGAAAAAAACAAATTTTGAAAAAAAAAGACTTTAGCCTGGTCTTCCCTGGCGAGGTCACATTATATATATATATATATATATGAGAGAGAGAATGGTGAGAAGCTGCTCTCTGTAATGTGTGTTAAGCCACAACTTCTCTGTTCTTGTTGTTTGGTTCTATAGTTAGGAAATATAAAAATGGTAGAAATTATTCTGAAAGTGTTTGTTTTTGGGCTGAATAATTTAGTTTGCCAAATATTCTGTGAATCCCTACTAAATATGATTTATGATTATACTTCCTTTATTTCCCAGACCCACATATTTTTTTCAGGCTTCACAGAACTGAAGAAACTTTATGTAAGGTTGTCTGACAACTGATTTGTGAATTGTCTCCTGACTACCCCTGGTGCTGAAAAAAGATTTACATAAATTCTGAATACTATTTGTTTGGGAATTATTCAAACATCAGTAAAGGAACATTTTTTACACATATTCCAAAGATATATGTAACATAATATGTAACTGGGAGCTCAAAACAGACAGAAATATGCAACCTGAGAAGAAAAATGGTTCAGCTTTCATTTTGTTTTGTATGTTTGTTATAAAATAAGAAAATATAGAGTCTCTCAATGTAAGAGATGCTGTGTAAGGTGTTAAAGCCTTAAATATTTTCATATGTAGTATTTCTCTTTCAGTGTATTAAAATGTGTTCACATGTGGGTTAAAGATAGGAAGAGACAGGACATTGCGTATTGTGTTTGTATGGCACACTGACCACCAGTATGTCTGTATGGAGGCCTTGCTGCTCGGGCCTGTGTGTCTGTGGTTGTGTGTGCGGTCGGTGTCTAGCTCTGAGTCATGTGTTCACGTCTGCAGTTGCAGAGAGCATCAAGCAGATCAGACGCAGCAGCTGACACTCACTCTCCACCCTCAGTCCTCCACAAGCTCAGCTGGTGCTCAAGAGAGCTCACGATTCACACCCTCATCTACCACCCGTGATCCTCTCAAGTGTGTGTATTTGTGTGTGTGTTGAAGGAGGTCATGTCTGAAGATATGATCTACAAACTAATCTGTGACCTGAGAATGATCTGGGTCCAGCACAAAGTGTGATTCTGACCTTTTCCCCTAAATGATAAGGGAGAGTGGGTTAAATGTACCACAGGTAGTAGAATGAGCCTCTGGTCATCTCATATTCCCATAAAAATATCACCTGGTTTTTTGTTGCATTGGCAGATACGGTCACTTTGGCATGTTTCACCATGCATACTTTCTGATCACGTCTGAGTTCAGAATTCACACTGATATTATTGTAATCTCCCTCTTGGAGGCTGTAGTATAGCAGTTTTAAAGCCTGTAAATAACTGACTGTGAGAGCTTGCTAATACAGTGTCCACAGAGTGGCATTAGCTGAAACACAGTTTAAAAAGCCTCCCAATAGAAACAAAAAGAAAGTAAAAAATTAAAATTAAAATTAAAAAGCTATCTTTACTGAAGATTTTAATGTAAATATATTAAAATTTGATTGCCACCCTACTATGTGGTTAAAATGTATATATTTACCATATTTGACACCGTCTCTTATCATCTGTCATATGTCTGTCATGGATGCACATTTGGTTTGGTAAGATTATTTGTAACCACACAAGAACTGTGTTGAATAATTTTGACTAGCTCCCCTATCTTATACAGCTAACCTCACTTATGGGGTCATTTTTAACATTTCTAACATTTGTACACATTTCACCTTCAGTTGAATTGCTCATAAATGCTAAGTGCTGGAAACTTGTAGATGTAGGTATGTAAATGCTGGTACGTGTGTAGGTTGCTTGTTGCTTGAACCTAGATTTGGTAATAGGTTATATTAAGATTTACAGTCTTGGTGATGTTCAGGCTTAGACGTTGGTTGAAAGTCGGATGAGGTTGTCGTTAACTTTAGCTTTTAGATTATATATGTGAGGATATGTGCTAGTGCTAACACTGATATATGGTAATTGATTGATTGATTCATTGACTTGATACACCTATGAGAATGGAGTGAGGTCATCTTGGAAAGCAGATGATGGTGCTGTAGTCT
>BRDA01008201.1:46231-57244 GCA_036984385.1 Crenuchus spilurus | reverse complement strand
TCAACACTTCCTCCTGTACTGTGCACTGATACATTATACACACTCACACCATCAACACTTCCTCCTGTACTGTGCACTACAAATCACTGCTCTGTGGCTGGACCATAGACAGGATGATAATTACAAGTTTTTATATTTGTCAGCGGTTATTTGAGATGAATCTGAAAACAGTGTAAAAACAACTGAATCTAGTAAATATGCAAGTTGCAAGCATTACTGGGACTTACACCTCAGTGTGTTAGATTATCAGGCTGGCAGTGAGGGGGGATTTAAAGTCTGTGCTCTTACGCTCCTTCAGTGTGGCAGGCTTAAGGGAGAAATAGATATAAATGTGCTTTTGGGAATGACAGGCATAATGAGAAATGACAGAGCCATAATCCCCGGGTCTGGCCTCAGTGCACACTAGCTGTGGTGGCATTGGTGAGTTGGGGGGTGGGGTTGGGAGGGGACGAAGCCACTCATGGTACCAAGACTGCTCCAGTCCTGTCCTCTTCCCCTGCTTAAATGGAATTTATGGTGGGTTAGCACCAATAAGCAAAATCCAATTTGAAACATTATGTCGCTGGGCGAAATCTAATTTCAGGGTGACTGCATTTCAGGAGTCTGTGGCCTGTCACCTACCTGAAGCTTCGAAAGCCGAAGACGAACAGGGGCTGTAGGCGAAGGTGTAGCAAAAAAAGAGGTTACATGTTGACAAATGATCAAAATTTGGGTGCATGGAGGAGCATCCATGCTTAAATGTGTTGGTTATTTCCTGGTTCTCTCCTTTTAGGTCAGCTGTTCTAGATAATTGCTGTTCTAGATAGCTGGAGTTAGTATCCAAACTCTGATAAGGTTCATATTCCTCTATAAACCCAGACAGTGTTAATCCCATCTCTGTCTTTTTCCAAGTGAGTGGCTGCACACCGGTCCGGTCCAATACTGATGACTACTGAAACTCCTGACTGCTGAGATTTCTGCACGATGCCAACCTTACCAAGCACCTACTATGACCAGCTCCAGATGCCCTAAACTACTACTAAACATTGTTTATATGGACTCTATAAGACATCATAGGATGGTATGATGCCTGGCTATTGATTGATTTGACCAGAGGAGGATGGGTCCCTTCATGCGAGTCTGGTTCCTTCTAATGTTTCTTCCTCCAGCTCTGAGGAAGTCTTGCCACTCTCGTCTTGCCCACTTTGCAGATTTGTGTTTTATGCTATTAATGGACCTTTGTAAAGCAGCTTTGTGACAACATCAGTTATAAAAAGTGCTATATAAACAAACTTGACTCGACTTTGCAGCTCAATTCAATCTGAATCAACAATCACACAGTATTGACGACTAAATCAAATCTTCATCTCAGGATTGAAAATCGCATCAAATCTGAAAACGTGCTCCTAGCTGCAGGTCTGCAGGCCTCTCGTGCTCATCCTCTGTTTCCAAAGAAGACGAATAGTTGCTTGAACTGCAGAGAAGCCTTTTATATGTGCCGGTCAAGGAAGAGTGATGGGAATGGTGAGGGTATGACGGGGACAAAGATGGAAAATTAGTTACGAGAGGAAAGGATAGAAAGAAAGGGATAATTCTTGTCCCGTGACAGCGAGGCAGTGGAATCTCCTCCAGAGGAAAGGGCCTTTGCATGTGCGTGAGATGTTAAGTGTGTAACCATCTGCCTCTGCTTTTCAAGGTGACTCTCTCGCTGAACCTGCTACTAGAGAGAGAGAGCGGCACGATAAAGCAAAGCCGCTAACGTACCTACCAGCAGACTCCAAAGCGACCATTCCCAAACCCAGCGTGATCCCGCACCATGCACACAGAGGATAATGGTAATGATAAGTGGAGGAATCAGTATTTGCTCTTCTCAACCCTCTGTGGCAGTGCAAGAGTATATGATTAGATTTGGACTCTGGCTGCTTTTCAGCTGCAGTCGCCGTGTCTGGCTAAAGACGTAGAGCCAGGCTGATACAAATGATAGTCGTATCTCATCAGAGGCTCCAGCAGTATGTCTCCAGTCCCCAAGTGGCTTATTTAGCGCGTCGAGTCTGCAATCACACTGAGCAAGGCTCTGGGCTTCCTGCAGGAAAGGGTTAACTACACGCTCGCCCGCCTTGCTGGAGGGCCAAAAGTTGAGTGTAATGTGATCAGTAATGAATTTTGTGTTACATTAGGCTGTATAAATGGACGGACAAGCGCAGACTACAAGTGTCCGGGAGTCGGACTTAATCTAATGATGCAAAAATAGAGACAGAACCAATTATGGGGAGGGCCAACTCGGTGCTGCTGCAGGGACTGCAAATGAATAGGTACAAATCAAATTAGTGCCTAATAGACGCGCTACGAGAGAGGGCCAGTCGATGCTAAACGCATTAGGGCCTTGTGACCTCGCTGCTCCACGCAGCGCCGTCCAGCATCCAACCTCCATCTTCCCTCAGAAATCAAAGGGACTCTTGTTCGGCGAGGGGGGGGGAGGACCAGAAAGCTGTAGCTTCCTAAATGAGTTAAACATTTGGATTGCCCAGAGTGGCAATTTCGGCCCCCCTTCTCGATGCGAACAACCTAATTTATTATTATAAAACCTTTGAAATGTGCCATTCCCAAGCGGATCTGTGCAAGAAATCACTTTAATATGCCAGGACTTTGTCTCTTAAAGGAATGTGACTATTCTTCTAACTGAACGAGCCAGAAGAAAAACATCAGCATGAGCTGTGCAGGTTGGAGGCTCTCTCATTTGGACTAAATGGGATAAAAAATAGGGCTTGCCTTTCTATTTTCTAACACAGTGCAGCTTGTTGTGGAGCTTGGAGAGAGGCAAATCAGTAGAACTAACTGAAGTGATGGGCAATCAGGCGAGTGGGCTAATTGAAGTGACACATGATGGCAGGTCTTTAACAGAGGAGCGCAAGAGCAGCGAATCAAGCAGCACGGCTCAGTCCTCACACCATTTACAACACTCGCACTCATTAATGCCTTTCCACGGCAGCGAGCGGCACTAACGGCCAGGCCAAGTCCGCAGAATGATCCATATTTCTTGTGAAGTGTTATAAACAGAGTGAAGCGTTCCCGTTGTAATGAGTTTAAACTGGAATTCTCTTATGGGAATGTAAATAAAAGTGAACTGAAAATGGCCAATTAACAATCATGTATAATGATATTCAATCAAGTATGAGGCAAAACTCTCAGGCTGTTTTCAAACATAAAAACACATCGAATTACAACAATAATATACTGTTTTTGTTCAAATATGTCCATACTGTAAATAGTAAGTCTTTATTTACAGTATTACTGTATATCGACATGTGACACCAGTAAAGCATTTTACAGTATAGTACCGTATTTTCTCAAAGACATCTTCAGATCAACAATGTAACTAATTACTGTAAAAATACAGCCACATTACAAGAGTATGATACTGTTTTTTGTAAAAATACATTAATAATGTAAATAGCAAGGCTTTATTCACAGTACCAGAGGTGTCAAGTACTGAAGTACAAATACTTTGTTACTATACTTACGTAGAAATTTTGGTTATCTATACTTTAGTGGAGTAATTCTTTTCGGATGACTTTTTACTTCTACTTACTTACATTTTCATGTAATTATCGGTACTTTCTGCTCCTTACATTTTAAAAACAGCCTCGTTATTTCTACATATTTCATTTTCAGTTTCATTCTGATACCCTATTGGTAAGGGATCCATCACACCTGCACGTCACGTGTCTTGTCACTCTCTAGTAAGCTCAGTACTACACATATATGGTCCACTAATATATTTGAAATGACTCAAATGTTTTCATTTTTAAGGGTCATATATGCAGCTGAAACAGGAAGCCAGTACATCCCAAAAAATGTCAACATCACCATTTTAATATAACATTATAGTCAGTACGGATTTAAGAAAAAATTTATTTTTTTTTTTGGGGGGGGGGTAGTGTGGCACACCCTAAGTTTTGGCATTTGTTCTCCTTACATTACTTTTACTTTTATACTTTAAGTAGTTTTGAAACCAGAACTTTTGTACTTGTACTTGAGTAAAAAGCTTAAGTTGATACTTCAACTTCTATAAAAGTCTTTTTAAACCCTAATATCTGTACTTCTACCTGAGTCATGAATGTCAATACTTTTGACACCTTTGCACAGTATTGCTGTTGATGACACTGTCTCAGTAATACAAATCGTTGTTTTGCTGTGAGTGGAGTTTTGGATTAACAGCTGTACAAATAATTAAGGACTTTAAATAAACTACAGCAATTGTGGTATAGTTGGAGGGGTGTTGCGTTCCCATGAGCAGGTCAGTAGTTCATGCAAGTTAGCTTCGCAAACGCTCATGGGAGTGCACACATCCTCTGTTTCAGTGCTGTTTATTGTTGTTATTTGTTATTTAAGTGTAAGCAGACTTTAGTTGGGTTATTTGGGGAAGTGTAAAAGGTGGTTTGTGTTCTTACCATAACAGCTAAAATTTGACTTAGGTGTGTATTTTGGCATCATATAATACATACGGTAATTCAGTATTCAATTCAACCATAAACTATGGTTAAAATAAATAACAGTAGATGCACTGTAAAATAATACAATAGAGGCACTGTAAAATAACTGTAATGTACTTGCAACTGCTGTAAAATTACTATAAAAACAGATATTCTACTGCTACATAATGTAATTTGACATTCAACAGTAAAATACTGTTAAACTAAATAACAGTAGATGAACTGTAAAATAATACAATAGAAGCACTGTAAAATAACAGCAATATATTTGCATTTGCTTTAAAATTACCATAAAAACACAGTTATAAAACACATAAAAACAGTTATTTTAATGCCACGTAAAGCAATTCAACCATAAAATACTGTTAAACTAAATAACAGTAAATGCACTGCAAAATATACAATAGAGGCACTGTAAAATAACTGTCATGTACTTGCAACTGCTGTAAAATTACTATAAAAACAGTTATTTTAATGCCACATAATGCAATTCATCCGTAAAATACTGTTAAACTAAATAACAGTAGATGCACTGTAAAATAATACATTAGAGGCACTGTAAAATAACTAATGTACTTGCAATTGCTGTAAAATTACTATAAAAACAGATATTCTACTGCTACATAATGTAATTTGACATTCAACCAAAAAATTCTGTTAAACTAAATAACAGTAGATGCACTGTAAAATAATACATTAGAGGCACTGTAAAATCACTGTAATGTACTTGCAACTGCTGTAAAATTACTATAAAAACAGATATTCTACTGCTACATAATGTTATTTGACATTCAACCGTAAAATTCTGTTAAACTAAATAACAGTAGATGTACTGTAAAATAATACAATAGAGGCACTGTAAAATCACTGTAATATACTTGCAACTGCTGTAAAATTACTATAAAAACTGTTATTTTAATGCCACATAATGCAATTCATCCATAAAATACTGTTAAACTAAATAACAGTAGATGCACTGTAAAATAACAGCAAAATGCTGGTGTCTCTGTATAGTGCTTTATTTCACTGTCTATAAGTATAGTGATCAACACTAAACTGAATAATTGTGAGGTCGCACATTAAAAACCCTATAAAGCCATAAAACTGATCTAATGCTTATGAAAACTTGTATTTTTACCCTAAATGCAGTTTAGTGAGGTGTCGTGATTTGTGGAATTCACCTGTTCCAGAGCCCACAATGTCTCTGCTGGGTGACTCGGACATGGCTTCAGCCAGCCGCTCCCTCAGGCCCTCCTCTGTGGTGTCCACAGAGGACATGTGACGCAGGCCAAAGCTCTCCGGCCAGCTGCCACACACCTCCAGCAGGGTCACACTGCGGTCGAACGTGCCTGTCAGAGAGAAAGAGAACGAGAGAGAGAGAGATGGTTAGAGACAGCACTCAGTCACATTGAGCATATGGGCTTTACTCTCTCGCAGCCATGTCAAGTGTGAGCGGACATACACGTGCTAACCACATCGTGTAAACTTTAGAAGCATAAACGCTTTGGTTGTCTGGCTCCTGTCGCTTATCTGAATCACTTTGTTTACATATTATCCATTTAATAATCCTTGCAAATTGAAAAGCAATTGGATGTCCCCTTTAATCTGTGTTAATGTCCACCAATCTGATGGAGGATGCACTAAAAAAATGCCTTACAAATCCAATTTCCTTGAAATTCAGTCACAAAAAGAGAAGCTGAGGTGTCTCTCTCTGCATAAATCAGCTCTGCTGGGTTATCAGACAGGCCTGAAAGCAAGTCCTTTGATCTGTGGGCCAGTGGCTATCTGCCCTGCGCAGACTCAGCCACACTCCAGGCCTCTGACAGGCCGTAATGCCGGGGCGAGAGGAGCACAGGCGGCCGTTGGCTCACTGCTGATAGGGACTGCAGGGGCCTGTTGCTATCTGCTGTAAAACACCAAGTCAGCCAGACTCACACACAGCAGATAACTTCTACCACTTCATAAAAAGCCGTGTCCTGTGTCTGTCTGCCAGCGACTCCTCAAAGGGTGAAGCCCCCAGCCCACGCCAGCAGATCACCCATCAAAGCAGCAACCCACAGGATACAGCACATGGCCCTGACCACAAAAATAGCCCTGCATGATGATGTGATGATTCAGGCCTGCAAATGAAACAATGCTAATTGGCGATCATAAGCTTAATACGTGCATTTCAATTAGTCATTTGCTGTGGTGGTCTGTCTTGGTCCCTGGAGGACCACTGTCCTACAACTTCAGCTCTTTTTCCCAAACTACTGGTCCAGAGATGCACGTTGTAATGGCATTCAAACCTGACATGCTTAACAGAGGTGTAATAGAGTAAGCAGAAGAAGTGCACAGAGCAAATATATAGAGAATATTAGATGTAAAAGCGATTTTAACCTTTTCCAAACACACACACGCTCACACTGGCCACTTCATTAGGTACACATCTTGTATCTACACTCATTGCCCATTTTAGCTCCACTGACCATCTAGATGCAGTTACAGACTGTAAATGTATACAGTAGACTTTGTTCACCCTGTTCTTCAGTGGTCAGCACCCACAAAGGGCAGCTATTATTTGGGTGGTGGTTCATTCTCAGTACTACAGTGACAATGATGTGGTGGTGGTGAGTTAAGAGTGTCATTATACTAGAGTGGAAAGAGTGGAAGAGTTAACCTTATGCCAACTGAATGTGTCAGCAACCATATAAGCAAGTCTCTTTGAGATTATTTAACAACTTGTATGAGGCAAATATGTAATGATTCAGGTATTCAAATTAAACAATGTTAATTGGTCATCAGAAGCTTATTAACTCTACATTAGCCCAGTACAGTGGTTCTCAATCCTCGTCCTGGAGCATCACTAATACACCTACTTCGAACCAAACTACTGGCCCGGTGATACATTCTGTTCAACAGCTTTAAAAACTACGACTGGCATTCAAACCTGACATGCTTTACAGAGGTGCCCCTGAGTAAACAGAAGTAGCACAACTCTGGACAGCGAGTGATGAGAGAACACATGGGAGCGGGTTAGCGCTCTCTCGCTCGCCCTCCGTGCTAGAGTGCAGGAGTCTGGCGGCACCAGCTGAGGGGGGGAGAAGAGCAGGTCAGGAGTTCATCCTCTTCACCAGCGGGAGATGTCTTCATCAGAGCGAGTGACAGGCTGCTGCAGCCTGCATTCCTCATTTTTCACACCCCTCAGCTCTAGACCTTGCCCGATTAAATAATAAACGGCTGCCACGGGGCGAGGCCTTGCACTCTTAGAGACCGGCCGCAGAATGACCAGCGTCCAGGGCAGCACCACGGGGCTTTTCCCTCCCTCCAGATGTGCGTGTTACTCCAACTTTAATTCTAAATCTCGCTTCAACTACTGAGATGCGAGGACATGATGTTCACACGGCTTTAAAAAAAAAAGTGCTGTGTTTTTCATCAGGGCAAAATCCCACTGGATTAGTCCTCTCCCAGCTGTTGGCAAACACAGGCCAGCTTATCTCGCACTGCTGTGATTTCCTTGAAGATTTCATTTAGCATCGTTCACCTTTACAGCCAACCCACGCTCCAGAAGGACCTGCTTTACTCGCATACATAAGCCAGGCTGCATTACCTGGTCTCTGGGATACCAGAGCACACCAATGCCCCGAAACGAGCAGAAGGACCCGATGAGGTGGGATTAATTCCATTAAGTTTTATTAAGGGGCCATAAGTGAGCTTGGGCTAATGAGTATTTATGACTGGAAAAGCGCATTTCAGCTCTGTTAATGATGCACACTTGATAAACACAACCAGTGTGTAAAACCCACAGGGTGTAAATCAAGACCCGTCAAAAACAAAAGAGGCCAAAAGGTATGTGAGCACATCTGCCCAAATCAGTTGGCAGCCCCTATCCACAGTGCCTGGGAGAGCAGTTGGGGGTCAGGTGCCTTCCTCATTGGCACTTCAGTCATGTCCGGTTAGGGGATCAAAGCAGCAACCTTCTGGTCACAAGACCCTGACCACCAGGCCATGGCAGCTCCCATGGATTATGCCACCACTACTGTAATTATACTTAAAACAACATGTACTCATTTTTAGCCAAAGTGAAATGCCTCTTCTTTTGGAAAGCCATCCATTCGCTGGGAATCTCCAAATCATGTGTAATGGCTCTGAATCTAGGAGGGGAAAGACTAGCACTAGGCCTCCCCTGATGCTTGTGAAGTCAGGCTCCGCCTCTTTTCAAACCGCCGCTGATACATTGTTGCTAGGGAGCACGGAGGAAAGTGCAGGATCTCCAGCTCTGATGCATCAGCTAACAGACACCTAAGCTTTTGTTCAGCACAGTATCACCAACAACAGTGTCAGAACAGTAAGAGTGTCATAAATCTATATTCTGATTAAATCTGCTCTAAACTTACTTTCCAAAAACCTGTTTTCAGATGTGCTGATATATTGTGAAAAAACACTCTAAACATTTCTAGACTTTTGAGCTCAGAACTGAATGTTCAGAGGTGTTGGCTACACACTGCTCATTACAGCTTTTAGACATTGTATGTGGTTTTATTTCTAAAGCTTAACTAATGTGAGGCGACACTCTGTTTTCCTCAGCCACTAACCCTCCACTGAATATTCATAAGATAGGTGTGAACACTCAAGGTGAGAGGTCTTCGTTCAGGTGCAGCTTTTTTTGTTTTCACACATTCCACCAATGGAATGCCCGGAATTACCATGTCATTATCATATGAATGACAGATCGCGCTGAAAAACATGTCTCTGCTTATTTAAGCTCCTGTCACACATTTCTAAAAATATATTTCGATTCAAGCTATAGTACGTTTCTTTTTGTTTTTAGGTTAAAATCTTGCAGAATTTCGTTAATATACCACTGGCATGAGTGCCGACTACAGAGGGTTAAAAGCTTAGGTTCAATTATGACATGATTGGCGTGAATTCAAGTTTTCCCAATAAAAAGAAAGAGAAAAAAGAACAGAAGCTAAAGGATCTGAGCAGGCAGACTGGATGGGCTGGAGAAAAGGCAGGATGGTGAGTCAGCTGCCAGGGTGTGCACTAGCTTAGTTATCATCTGCCAGTGGCTTTTGCTGGAGTGACTGTCCTCTTTGAAGTGTCCATGCCAGCTAACTCACCAGATAAGAGGTGCCGGGCACTCTTGCTGGCTTTATTTCTGTGCCCTCCAGCTCGCCTGCTTTCATAGCCTCTCATATAGAGCTCACTCTAAAGTGCTGCCAACACACACACACACACACACACACACACACCATCAAGCACTCCTGAGATCCCAGACTGACAGCACCGCAGACGAGTGTATCGCTGCCGAGGCAATATAGGCCTGAAAGCTGCCAGAAGTGTTTAGCGGCGATGTGCGAGTGTTAATGTAGATATAAGCTCCCAGGATTAACAGCATGATACGCGGCTCCGAGGAAGGACCCCTCCCTTTCATTACTTTACACTTGGCCTTTTAAATCATTTACTCCTCACTCTCTCTTTTCTCTCAGCCTCCTCAGCTCCCGGAGTGTCAGTAACCCCATCAATACACACTCACTCGGCTTTTACTCGCACACAATAGATTCCCACTCGCTCATGTCAGCCTTGCTCTCTCCACCCTGCACTCAAAGCCAGGTTCTCAACTTCAGCAAAACACGGCAATTCACAATTAAGGCTTAAAGCAGAGAGTGCAGTGTGGGTCTGAAGCAGTGTGTGGCACGTTTGGTACCCCATGTACAGCCTCACCCAATCCAGAGACACCAGGACGCCCCTTCACCACAATAAAAGCACCATTCCCATAGGCTTAGGCTGGGCTGACAGCTCCCATCTCTTCATGATGCTTTAAAGCATTTCTCAGCCTGATCTCAATAGCATATGGTCAGTTTCCACACACAGTCATTTCCCTCCAAAGAAGAGCACAGAGTCTCTTACACACTATCCAGAAGCTTGAGGACAGCCCTTCTAATGAATGCATTCAGCTACTTTAAGTTGACACCGATGCACAAATGCTGTTGGCACCATGTCTAATGCCAGGTGTTTGGCACAGAATTGTGCTGTGGAGCTCTGCTCCATCCATCACTTTTGGGAGGAGTTGAGGATGAGGTGGTGATCTTCCACCATCCCGAGCTCTCTAACACTCTTGGCGATCCTCACAGCAGGGCTCCAAAATCTAAGCAGGTGTCCCAATGTTTTGCACATATTTTAGAGCAAAAGCATGGCTGCCGTGATCATGACATTTTAGCTGATGATGAATTGCCATAAAAATAAGCCCAATTAACGACTGTCAAATGAATTCATTGGCTTCCAAAGATACAGCCTGACCTTAAATGCCCATTAACACCAGTTAGAATATTTGTATGTCAACATAACAGGTGAAAAATGACCACGTTGTGGTTAATACTTGTGATTAACTAAAATAACTGTGATCAACCAATTATGTAATAAATCTAACATTGCTAATTATAAGTCAGGTGCAGAAGCATGCAATATGCAGATGACATCGTCTTATTGGCCACATCAAAAGAACAACTAGAAGAGCTGGTGAGTCGCACTGAGAAGGCTGCAAAGGTATATAACATGC
>BRDA01008201.1:27973-41814 GCA_036984385.1 Crenuchus spilurus | reverse complement strand
TTAACTATTATTATAACTCAGTTAAACGTATATTACTTATAATTTATATATTGTCTAATGGCAAAATTTAATTTACTTGTGCTTTCACTAGCACTTTCACTTTCACTGGACAGCAGTCAAAGGTAATGACTGACCTCTTCTTCTACGCTAGCATCTAGGGGATGCTACGACCGCCATGCCCCTAGTGGTTGGCATACTTGATCTAATTTACGCTACTCGTTACTTGGAATTTTATTCGTTACCTGGAACAAAAATGTTCTGAGATCTTGACTCGTTACCTGGAATACTCGTTAGTGGGGATGCTTGTGAGTAGGGTTACCACTGCATGTTGTTGCTTTTGTGTTCATTTAATTTAAAACGGTAATCTGTTATATATTTAATATTCATTATATGCAAATTGACTCAATATTATTATCAATTATTATTATTATTATTATAAATATCAATTAACAACCACCACTTCCATAAATAAACGATGTTTTCTAGAAACGTTTATCCTGAGATCAGACCTCAGCTTGTGTGATGGGCTCCAGGGATGTTAGAGAGAGGAGAGATATGTGGTTGCCAGATCATCCCACGCTCTAAACCTCATCCGTAGGAACGTATGCGCTCTGTAACTGCCAGTGTAGCTGATGGAGGACGGCACTGATACGGGCAACTTTCTTAGCGTGTTTTTTGCAGGGGATTAAGAGTATTAGAAGCTAACCCATAGAACATAGTTACAGTAATCTCAGCTAGAAGTAACGAATCTGGAACTGTTAATAATGCATGACAAAGACCAGACACTTAACCTAAAGAACTGGCCTAAAAAAGATTGATCTCTCCATTTAAGTCACCGTTTCAGGCGCCATCGTAAACCGTGCTACAGTGTGTGTACACTTCTGCCAGTCTGGAGTGGGCCGGAGAGTTCGTGAGGGCCGGAAGAGCAAGAGCGGAGGGAGCACTGACCTGAGAGAGCCACTCTTCGTCCTCCTGGCCGCTGTGGTCGGAGGCCAGGCTGTCATAGGACTCGTGCCGGGTGATGGGCCCGGGGCTTCCTGGAGGCATCACTGTGTCAAAGAAGAGAAAACAGGATGACGTTCTACGTTTGAGTAAATATCTTGTGGAATGAGGAGAGTGAGAAAACACATTTGTGGGCTTCTGTGTGTGTGTGTGTGTGTGTGTGTAGCACAGAGACAGATGGAGCACTAGCAGGCTTGAGTAAGCAGGCGCCAAGAATGAAGACTAATGTGCCGAATCAGTCATTTCTCTTCCCACCTCCAGGCTAGCACATGCCTTTGTTGCAAATGTATTTAATAAAGGAGTGGACAATAAAGTTGTCAAGATCTCATCTGGAGAACACAAGGAGCTTCTGCTGATCCCTCTCTCTCTCTCTCTCTCTCTCTCTCTCTCTCTAACATACACACAGCAGGTGTTCAAGCACACATGATGAGCTGTTTCTGCCAGGTTAATGGTACAGTCACAGCACTCTAAGTAACATATACTCACTCTCCCTCGCCACTCAATCACAGGAAACAGCACCTATTGGAAGGATTTAACCATGCAAGCAAGCTTCATTACACATACATTCATCTTACTAGGCTGATACACGTTGTTTTCTTACAGCACAGTCGGCTCCTGTTACTTCTTAAACACGGCCGAGTCTTCCTCTGCATCCTCCCATGTGGCCTTCTGGCCTGGAGGCAATAAGTGTTGACTAATTAATAATTGAAGCTTAAGAACAGTTGCTGGCTTTGTAGATCAGCTTTCAGCACCTTCACGACGGTCAGGCTGCGCTAGCAGCGGCTCTGAGGAGTCCGAGGAGGTTGTGGACAGGAAAAAAGGAGCCGACCGCACGAATGTGCAGCATGACTGTGCGGGATCTGCACTTTTCTTTGGCAGAATAAGATTCTCACTGCACGAAAACAAACCAAAATCACCAGCTATTAATCGACATTATGTGTGTCACCGTGGAGAAGTGACACATTTGGTCACATTCCAGCAAATAACATCGGACAAGTCAAAGTCAATTGCAGCACAACAGTGAAACCCAACAAAGATGGATATTTTATACATGCTTAAAAGACCAGAAACCCTTTAATATGTATATAAACAGAAAATACACATCTGTGCATTAATTAAGACAGACAGACTGACATGTAGCTAGCTATCTAGATAGATAGCTAGATAGCAAGATAGCAAGATAGCAAGATAGATAGATAGATAGATAGATAGATAGATAGATAGATAGATAGATAGATAGATAGATAGATAGATAGAAAAGTTGTTCATATATTTAACCCTCTGAAGTCGGCGATCCTGTTTCGGGATATTAACAAAATTCTGCAAAAACACGTACATAACTGCAAAATTTTATCCTATAAACAAAACTAAACATACCCCAGAAACCTTAAAGGGTCTACCTTTCAAATATACATGGGCTGAATCTAAATATATTTTAGATATCTGTGAGAGGAGCTTAAATAAGCAGAAACACATTTTTCAGCGCGGGTCAAAGCGTTGCGCTTTTTTTCCCCCGCCCACTCACGATCATATCTGATGATATGATAATGACACGGTAATAATGACATGGACACAGCTGAGGTAAGTAAATGCTGGTCGGTGGGAATAAGTGATGTCATCGCTGTCTGATTTATCTGTCTGGAGGTTATTTAGACAGCTAGGTATTGAGACAGACCCTTAAATTTTAAAAGTATGTGCTCATTCTTTGCTCATTCAATTCTAACGGTATAAAATGCCTGGAATATTACATTTATTGTATATATTTCAGTACAGTTCCTCAGTCACGTGTGTTTATTGATTAAAAAAAGAATCCGAATTACACGATCCACTGAATCGTTTGCTAGAGGATCGCAACTGCATTGAATGATGAAGATTTGCACCCCTAATGTTCACTAGATGGATTCAGTGTTACAGTATAAAATGCTTTGAATACTCTTATGATGCATATTTCAGTGTGTTTATCAACTTATAAAACAATCATAATTCTGAATGGATTCTCGGAATCGAACAGTGAGGTCAGACTTGTACCGTAGTGTTAAAAACGACAGGTCCAGGTCAGGTACATACAGGCTTGCAGGTAAACAAGAACAGAGGGATGGTGACCTTAAGGCTGAGTGGTCTTGTGTGAAACACAACGCTAATGATTTTATCAACCATTTCAGAGGCGCGTGCCCTTTACTCTCTTTAGGAGCTGGACTGTAGAGCCTTCAGGCTGACCCTGCAGTGGCGCCAAGGCTGCCCTTTACCCCCTCAGTCAGTCTGACGTGCCTGCTTCTGACCCAAGGAGGCAATTAGGGCTTATTGACCAGGCCGCTGCAGTCAGCAGGCAGGCTGCAGGCCTCGCAGACTCTCTGGCCACAATTAGAGCATTATGAGGCACAGAGGCGCAGCAGAGACCCAAACTGCAGCACTGCTGACCGGAGCCAGGAGGTAAATTATTCAGAGCTTGTTTTCCTCAACCAAACTCTGCAGTCAGCCAGAGGTGTCTGAGCACACACTGTAGACATAGACGCAAACACTGGCCTGGCCTTCCAAAATATATTAAAGAGAAGAAATGCTGAAGAAAACAGGCCACAGAAGAACATGCTGCAGTTTCAGAGCTAAAGGTGCGAGGGGGCACCTTCTGGTAAGAAACCCAGACTTATTCATTAGCATGCTCTCAGACACAGAGGTGCCTGTATCTGATGAATGTCGCTAGCAGAGGATTCCCATAGCGCTGTCAGCTGGTTTGGAGGAGCTTTCGCAGGCCGGCGCGTCCTCATTATCTGCCCATCATCTGCTCAGAGCTGGCGGTGGCCGGGTAATGCTCCTCCTCCCAAATGCAGCCCAAGCCTGGGCAGATGGACAGGTGGAGATAGTGACCATGAAGTGGCGCCACGGCTGCTTTTATCACCAGCCCTGCAGGCTCCAGCTCCTCTGACCCTACAGTCCACATTCTGCATTTTTAATCAGCCGGGTCATCCAATATAGAGGCAAGAGCGGGCCCGTCAATCACGCGGGCCAGCCCGCGGGTCCGCGAGGTCCGAGGACAGGCAGAGACCTCGTCCTTCCTGCGTCCCGCGGAGCCTGGGAACCGTCCGCCGCAGCCGCCCTTGCGCTATCTCTGCTTCTCTTCCGGCATCTTTGCCTTTCTTCCCTCTCGGCCGTTGGCTTCATCTGATGTTACAGGGAACACGAGAGGCTGATAACATTTGTATTCATAGCAGAGGTAGAGCTTCTTCTCCGGGCTCGCTTAATTGAAGGCGGCAGTCGGGCTTGGTTTCGGCCTGTGTGAGAGCTGCGTGGAGAGGACGCTCTGTTGAAACAAAAGTCGCCTCTCTTGGCACAAAACAACACAAGACAGAAGAAGCGAAGGTGGCGAGCAGCCGTGCCGCACCTTGCCAAGAGCGCAAATGCGACTGCGATTATGTGCATACTGACCCGGACCCACGCCGCATCAGGTCGGTCGAGGCTCAGCGCTAACGGGGAAGGACGGGGCAAAGATTCCTGGCTAATTTTAATTGGGCGTAAATGTTAACACACTCACTCCCCCCAGTGGAGCACATTCACACAGAGCCGCTGCCACGATCGCTCACACGAGGTTACTTCATCACTCTGACACACGCGAGGTTATTAGAGCTCATTCTAGAGAATATTCTACCCGTTAGGCCTGGAGCAGTCCAGATTTAGTGGGAGAGAACAAATGTGACGCTTGGCCCGCAGGACCCGGAGAGCTAATTACTGATTTATGTTTATGATTATCCGGCTAATGCCGCAATGCCCATTTATTCAAGATGTATTAGACGTGTGGTCATCCGTGAGCATCCTGCCCTGCAGTCGCCTTCTCTTGCCTTTCGGGACGTCAACCTAGAGTGCTTGTGCTCTCTTTGTACTTGCTATTGAATTACGTGGATTTAGAGCCACAGTAATTGCCTTCGTTTGAATGCGGAGCTGATTCAGAGGCACGATGAGTCTTGTGAAACATTACGGCTGAGTGATTTAGGGTGCCACACACACGCAGGCTGAACTGTGCTTATCTTTCTCGTGAGCCCTAAAAAGTAGTGAGGACACTCAGGACAGCATGTGGCACCAATAATGTTAAAAACAAGCGTTAATATATAGCATTCATCAGTAAGTCATGCTTTGTTGCACAAGTCTTTTTATGAGTTTCATGCTCAAACACACACACACACACACACACACACACACACACACACAAGTACTTACAGCCAGCCAGGAGGTACTGGTAGTACTGCACCAAGTCTGAAGCCAGCACCAAGGGGTGGTTGCTGTTGAAAGGGGGTTGTAGCTCATTCCACTGTGGCGTTCTGCTCAAAACAAACACAGAAATCAATTTAGGAAGCACATATCAAAGAAGCAGATGTATAGAACAGTCTCCTGCTGAGCAATAATGGACTCAATCTCCCCCCCCAAGCCTGGCAGCCTTTCCTTTTCTGCCTCATGTGGACTGACCCAACCAGAACCTGCTATCACTTTACATTCACGATCTGATCAAAGAACAGTTATCAAAGCTCATTTTGGGTTCTGCCCATTTTCTTTAGTCACAGCTAGTTTTACGCTAATCCTGTATTATGTCCTAATGCAATATATGGCTGGTATTATCAATCAGAGTGGGCACATTAACACAAATGCCCCATTCATGTCATAAGCTGGCCTTACTGATGCCCGTCAGTGCAAACCAAGCAAGCCTGTGACATCATTTCAAGTACGGCTCATTGGCTGAACCAGTACCTGGCCAGATTCCAGCATGCCCTCGGACAGGTGTTCAGCTCCAAAGGTGTGTCGTCCCCGATCTTCTGCGCCGTGTTGATTGGCCGAGGCTCCAGCACGTGCTCCACCAGGTTACCGTAGCAGCTAATGATGTAGAGAGAATCAACGACGGCCTGACGGGACTGATCTAAAGCAAACAGGGATACATTTATCTTTGTATTGGCACCGTTTGGAAGACATTAAATATGGATGATCTTACAAACTTTAGGGACTAATAAATGATACATTTGTATACAGAATGATGCAGGACATGTGTTATGGGTGCACTAATGATAAGTAGGGCTGTGTGCTGGCAAGAACCTGGCAACACGATACGTATCATGATACAGGGGTTAGGGTTCAATATAACATGGTACTGTAAGCAAGATAATATACTGTAATTAATTAAACAACAACAACAAAAACATTATAACAGCTTAATCATGGTCAGGGTCACGATCCCCATATCCCCCTATGGAGTCCCCATACCCCAGACCCCTTCACTGGGCAGTCCCCATACCCTTTCACTGGATGATGGGCAGGACATAATAACATTAATAATAACAAAAAACATTATTAATAATAATAATAATAATAATAATAATATTAAACCAATAATAACAATAATAATAATAATAATAATAATAATAATAATTAAATAAACATTAAAAATAATAAAAAAGTTAATAATAATAATAATAATAATAATAATTAAATAAACATTAAAAATAATAAAAAAGTTAATAATAATAATAATAATAATAATAATAATAATAATAATAATAAAATAAACATTAAAAATAATAAAAAAGTTAATAATAATAATAATAATAATAATAATAATAATAATAAAAATAATAATAAAGTATTATTATTATTATTATTATTATTATAATAACATAATAATTGTCAGTGTTTCATCATTATGTTATTTGTTTAAGTTAGACTGATTACTATACTGCTGTCTGGTGGATGGGGATCTAAACACAATACAAAATGATTCATCAAAGTATTAATTAAACATCAATACTGTGTTTTTGAGAATAATATGAGAAACTGGATACTGAATCAGAATCTTGTGCCCATGTACCTGCCACGAAATTAGCTTCACATTAAAACCCAGAAGCCAGATATTAGAGAGCGTTTCTGAAAGGCTGAAGTGTGGTATGTAAGGCCCGAGCAGCTCTAACCTTTCTCTCTCTTCATGTTGGGGTTGGTGATGAACCAGGAGCGGGAGGAGGCGAAAACCGCAGCGACACAGAACTCCCCTCCACTGGATTTACTGGGAGAGATCTGGGGGGGCGGCTTGGCTTTACTGCAGGAGACAGAGAAACAGGAGTGAGTGAGAGAGAGAGAGAGAGAGAGAGAGAGAGAGAGAGAGAGAGAGAGAGAAGCTCTTTGAAAGGGTGACACAGAGCAGCTTCTGCACCCTGTTGTAGGGAATCTGAGGCCCAGGGTCAAATAACAGAGGCAACTCAAAGCCACATCACTGAAAAAAAAAGACACATCAAGTTGGGATGCATAAATCAAGACAATGTCTCCCACGCATGAATGACTTCTTTCAAGGGTTTCGGATGAGCCAAGAAAATTGCACATCACCAAAACAAAATACTTGGTCTATAAACAATGGACATCACACAAATACACACCATGCATGTTTGCAAAGAAAGATACAGTGTCTTCCCCAGCTTAGTCTGATCTGTCTCAGGCAGAAACGCTGCAGTCCCTTAACACTGCCAACTGCAATGTAAACAACAAAGAGGAAACGTACACAAATGTTTTATTCATTACTTCTTCCCAAACGATGAATGCGTCGCAGCCTGGCGGCCTGTTTTAATCGTGTTCATATGTTAATGCGCCCATACGTCACATGTTCAGGATACAATGCCAACTCCATCACACATCACTGTAATGGACATCGACGTTTCAGAGGCTCAGAACCACTACAAATGTCTGCGAGCTCTGAACGCTCGTCACAAATGTCGCTGGTCGTGTCACATAATTGCTGTCATTCGCTTATAAATCTCGTCCGAAAGGAGGCTCTGCAGCTGCCTCGGCAGGTCTCGTTCTGGATTAACCATCTCAAAGAATTTATTGGGGGCTACTGAATGTGCCAGAAACGGTTTGGTGAAACCCAACACAGAAAAACGGCGCCATATGGAAGTCATCCTGGAACGGTAGCAGCGTGATATCAGTGTCCAGTTCATGCCTAACCTGCCCTGTAAAGCCTCGACATCTCAAGTCCTGTAACACAACTAAAGAAGCAGACACCTGATACACAGTAATACAGGAAACATAATCCAGGAACGTCTGTTTATTATCATTTTTATAAGCACTAAAAAGAGTTCGAATGGCTTTAAACAGCTCCGTTGCGACACCACGTTGGCGAAAATTCAATCCAAAGAAATATGTGAAAGACGGTGGAGTCGAGTCTGAGCGCGGATGGATTGTCCAGTAGTTGAACTCTTCTCTCCAGCCCCACGTGATGCACTAATAGGTGCTGAGTGACCTGGTGCTGCACTGAACTCTCACTCTTTCGCTTCCCTTAAAGCTGTCAACAAGTCGTAAATTACTCTCAGGACGAGGAGTGATGCTGACGTCTTTGTTCAGCCGACACCGTGCGTGGGACGGTTGCTAGGGTGGAGGAGAAGGAGACTTGTGGAAGGCTTTTGGCGAGTATTTATTAATGTTGGACCAGGAAAGAGCTGAATAACTAAATATGTGAGGGGTAGTGTGCGCGGCTGATGAGGAGATAGCGGCGTGTCAGGATATTGCCTTGGCCTGTGAGGGTGTGTGGTTGCGTGTACGTCTGTCAGGAAGAGGGCTCAGCCAAGTCAACCCCAGAGCAGAGCTGCAGAACGTCTGCGTTTAGATGGTTCTCTCTTTTGAAAGACAGGAAGTGACTGAGGGAGAGTCATCAGGAATTTAAAGTGGATGATAAAGCGCTGGCTACGTTCACATTACCAGGCTGAAGTGACTCTAATCTGATTTTTTTGCCCTGATGTGACTCAGATCTGGTCTTTTCAGGGCTGTGTGAACACATCAAATCACATCTTCTTAAATCAGATTTGAGACACTTTGTGCTTCTAAATCAGATACGTATCCAGTTTGCCAGCATGTTTTTTTGTCCGTACACACGTGCTTACTGCTAAACCAGTTCTGACTTCTCTTTTGTTTACACACAAACCGGTTTTTATTCACCTTCTCCGCCTGATCGTGTACAGTCCACCAGCTGTTTACTGTCCTCCTGAGCTAAACACCATCACACATCAGCTACTAACACCTCTGTTTTACTAACATCAGTCTCACTAATACAGGGTTGCCAGGTACCCAAAATTCTCCAGACCAATATCTGAAACAAAACCGTAAAACAAGATGAAACTAGTTTAAAATCTACACAGACATTTAAAGAAGCTTTAAAAAAGTAAATGATCTAATCTTACTTTGTCATTTCTTTTCTATTTACACCGAATCTCCTGCATCTTCCCACCTCTGAAGTTACCCTGGCAACTGCATTTTCACAAACCTGGCAACCCTATACAAACATGGCGGTTTTTGCCGTTTCAGAGACAGATTTGTTCACATTACAGACTTATAAGTCACTTAAATTGAATAAATGTGAGCCCTCAAGACGGTAAAATCAGATCTGAGAAATGAGTAATGAGGCTTGTAATGTGAACTGATGGCCTGAAGATCACAAGTTCAAATCCCCAGTCATGCCACTTTGCCATCAGCAGCCGGAGTCCTGAGAGAGCACAATTGGCCATACCAATTTTGAATGGGTAGATGTTGCTCTCCCTCATCACTACCGCTGTGATGCTGGCTGGCTCAGGTGTCTGTTAGCTGATGTATCACAGCTGGAGATCCTGCGCTTTCCTTCTGACCCTGTTGGCTGCCCAGCGACGATACATTAGTGGCAGTTTGAAAAGAGTTGGTGGATGACTTCACATGCATTGGAGGGATGTGTTATTCTACCCCCCCACCCCCGTGTCAGAAGCTTGCAAGTGATTGAGGGAGTTCTGGAGAATGGGTGGGTTAATTGGCTTCCCAGTTTGATATTACCAGGCAGATGAAGAAGAGCGTAGCTGATTCATTCTCTTAAAAGCCAAAGTTAAAACTGCTTCTAACAGCTAAGTAACAGCAGACAACACTAAAATCACAGGCTGATGTGAACCGCCGCCTGCAGTTCAGGGGAATGGAGAGGAAACTCTATCCCTCTACACTCCGAGCCTCAAATAAATCTGGGAATAACATTATTCTTTAGGACATGTTTTAAGGTAATCTTTTGAATGTCAAACCGCTGCTGAAGAGAAAGAGCGATGGATGGCGCTGGGTCTGAGCTGAAGGGCAGGTTTGGATGGAGTCCCTGAGCCAGGGGAACTGAGCTGTCTTGCCATTGGGGTTTTTGAGGAGAGCTCTTTGAAGAGGGTTTGGTCAACGGCGACTGCCAAAGGAGCCAGATCACAGCTTGGTTCGCAATATTCTGGTTCTTGAAGTCAAACAACCACTGGCGTTGATACGTCTGTATTTTAAATCACTCTTTTCCTCTCGCTCTTATTTGAAGTGGCCTTAAAGTGTTGGGGTTTCAGCTCCTGTCTCAAACCTCACAAGCTGCAGATGGTATGTATGAGCGGATTATTCACAAGGAATACTGGCACTGAGGGCATCCTACGAAAAATCTAACCCAATAACAATAAATTACTGAACATAAACATACTTAGTGAAGAGCCCGAGAAAGAAAGATGAAACAGAAGCCAAATGGGTTTCCTCTTGTTCCTTTCTTTCTTTCTTTTTTTGGAATTTTTTGGCATTTTCATTCTGCTCCTGCTGTTCCTAACCAAAAGAGTCTGGGAGGTTTTTCCTCTGCCTTCCTAATTCACTGAAAAGACTCCTCGCATGTCATTTCCACTTTTAATTTAACAAATGAGGACTCTTGACTTGAGCTAATAGCTTTTCCTCAAGGGCATAATTCAATCTGTAATGTCCACCATCAAAGTCCCCATGCATTACGGTCTGGGAGCAGGCGAGGCGCCATTGAGGGGCAGAAGCAGCCTCCATTTATTTTCAGGGCCTGTAGTAAACAAATACAGCACGGCGTTCACTCTTGTCAGGCAGTGAGCTACAAAAGAGCTGTAGAAGAACGCTGTGTGGCCGGCCGGGCAGGCCATATGGTCGGCAAGAGTTCAGCAGCACATGGACAGATCCTTCAACGTCACATTTATTAACATTTATTATTTTACAGCAGCCTTTCACCAAACGCAGACCGACGTACGGCTGCTGGATGGATGCTCTGTGCTAATGGTAGCCATTTGGGAGCCCTTTCCTCCATAAACATTGCAGCCCCGCATCAAACACTGAGACAGGAACAAGGACTTTTCTCCTCCATTTCCACTGTTCCACCTCATCACAACCTGCCGTAAAGTCTTTCTTTCCGATGTGACTTCTTTCCTCAGTGAAACGGCTGCTGATGTGAGTTCCACAGGTCTGCACCGCTGCCAGGCTGGAATAAACAAGGACTTAGGCTATGTTCAGACTACACAAATCTAGTCCAGACAGACAAAAACTACATGAAATCCACATTTGGAGCTGATTACAATCAGACTTGTACAGATCTGTCTCAGTCCGGATGCTCAAATTGGATTTCGACCAATCGAGCAAAGACCAAACAGGTCAAATCCAGAGTGATGAAAGTACAGGGATCCAAGAAGAGCGCCACAAAAGGCTCCACAGTGGAGTTCCAGGTTGCCAGGTCCTGAAATAATCTTCAGCGCATTTTTGTTCAGCACACAATTTTCTGTGAGAAAACACATTTTCTTCAACACACAATTATGTTCAGCATAATTGCTTTTAACTAGTATTGTCTTATTTTAGTCTTAATTTTGTCAATAATTTTCTTTTCTATTTTATACTTTTGAACCATTTCATATGTTTGTTTTATTTTTCATTAATTATCATGTAAGACAATGAAAGAAAAGAAAAATCTTACACGTTTTTGGTAAGTAAAACATACTTTTCCTTCTAGTCTACTCTAATCTATAATGTTAAATCCCTCCACTGAATCTTCCAATATCAGAAAGTCTACCAAAGGCATCTCAAACACGATTCCTTTTCTACTGTCTACACGGTATGAGTAGTCCAAAAACCAACACTCTGCCACCTATGAAATTAATTTAAATGAATTTTAAAAAAGCCAAATTTTGCATTAAATCTGTGAACCTGGCAACTCTGCAGCTACATCACCAGCAAGGCTGTAGTTACTGACGCCTACACCTTTACCACAGAAACCCAAGCAGACATTATTATCATGTCTGGAAGGTACGAATCCAATCTGATCGCTTGCAAATAACAATGCATCTGATTTGAGAAATTAATCCAATTTACCTGCAATGTGAAGAGAACCTCTACATTTCTAACCATGATCATGACTGGATCTACAGTGTTTACAGCAGGAGTTTTGGTGGCAAAAGCATAATCATTTGGAAGTATTATTGTAAGATAAATCTGCTCTAAACTTAGACTTTCCAAAAACTCTCTCAGTTTTCAGATGTGCTGATATGTTGTGAAAAAAACACTCTAAACATTTCTAGCAAATACTTTTAAGCTCAGAACTGAATAAACAGAGGTGTTGGCTACACACTGCTCATTACAGTTTTTATACATTGTATGTGGTTTTATTTCTAAAACTTAACTAATGTGAGGCGACACTCTGTTTTCACTCATTCACTGATTCCTAGTTTGATTATTTATGAGGGGGAGAGTCATTAAGTGCATCACCATTTCTCAAGCTCATGGATTGGGACAAGACAGGGGAAAAAGCTTTAATTAAAACGTAGAGGAGGGCTTAATAAACATGGAAACCCAAAGCCAAGCTTCTCTGAAAGTGAAAGGCAGCACATGTCTTTCATTTAGAGGCAGGAGCGAGGCAGCACAAGGACCTTAAAGGGATCATTCAGTGGAAGTTAATTTCACAGAAGTCCTCCATTTCTTATACTGAAACTATCAGAGTTGAGACTCTTTTAAAAGCCGGAGATCCTTTCTGAGAAAGATTTGCTACTTCAGACAATATTTAACAGAGAAGCTCGAGTCCTCCAGGCATCTGAGTCCTGAGTGGTTCAAGCAGAAACTGAAATAATCTTGAAAAACAAGAATCAAAAAGCTTCTTAAAACACAATCTGTGACATACAAATTATTTACTATTAAAAGTATGAAAAACAAAACCTGCAGCACTTCAATAATCCCGGAGTACTGACTGGGTTACTACACAGGTGTGCGTGACTGGGGGAAAAAGTTTTAGAGTGAATGGATGTTCTAAAAAATGATCTATTTGTATGTAGAACTATAAAAGTCGTTTCTGTAAAGAAAAGCAGGATGGTTACACAGCTAAAGTGGTAGGTTGGGTGTTACAGTGTATTTGTATCATTGTTACATTTGAAGGGAAAACGTTTCACTTCCGTCATTGCTATGGAAAAAAAAAAGTGTGGTAATCCGTGAATCTGATGAAAAAGGTGTATACAACTTCATATAGCACAATCAGACCAAACCATCTGGAGTTGTAATGGTGTTGATATATCAAAAACTGCAGGTACATTGGAAGAAGAAGTAAGAAATGACAGAATATCAATCAGATGCATGGCTTTGCAACCAAAATTACAATATTTACTCAGTTATTGTTGTCCAGGTTATCGTACAACTTGGCTATCGAGATTTTGTCTCAGTTATCGTTCATCCACCCAGTTTTCAATGGCATGGCCATGTTACTCGCAGCTAATTTCCAAAAAAAAAACAAAGCATCCACCCACACATTTGTCACTGACAAATGTATTCATTGTTTCTCTGGCTTTGTTTCTCATTGTTTCTGTGTGAAACTATAGTTATTCTATATAAAATTTACTTTTTTACTGCACAAAAAAAGAGTGAAAAAGAGAGAGATAGAGAAAGAGAAAGAGCGAGAGCGAGAGAGAGAGAGAGCGAGAGAAAGAAAGAGAGAGAGAGAGAGAGAGAGGGAGAGAGAGAAAGAGAAAGAGAGAGAGCGAGAGCGAGAGAGAGAGAGAGAGAAAGAGAGAGAGCGAGAGAGAAAGAGAAAGAGAGCG